>JASAND010024299.1:0-91558 GCA_030248195.1 Trissonchulus latispiculum
TGCTCCGCTTACAAAAAGAGAGGATAATATGTGTGTGTTGTGCTGTCATCGTCCTTTATATATCCTTTGAATATCCTTTAAATATATAATAAATATAAATAGGTATATATATCCTTTAAATTCCGGTTGAAGAAGTAAAGACAAAAGTTTCATGGGCACGTGACGTTATTTGGCACAGCAAATATTGGTGGATGGTTCCATGTCAAAAGTTGCTCAGCTCACTTAGGGCTTTTCATTTGATACCAAATGTGACCACTTTTGAAAATTTTTATTTTTGGATCAAAATCTCGCCTAAGTCCCCACCCCACCCCTACTCCACAGCACTCTACAGCCACTTTGCAAATACAGTTCTATGACAAAAGTTGCTCAGCTCACTTTCTTCTATGTTCATTTGATACCAAAATTGATTACTTTTGAAAAATCTTCACTTTTGACCGAAAATTGCCTAAGTCCCCACCCCACCCCCCACCACAGCACTCTACAGCCACTTTGAGTACGTAGTTCTATGACAAAAGTTGCTCAAATTTTCGCTTAGGGCTTTCACGGTACCAAATTTGACCACTTTTGAAAAATTTTATTTTCGACCACTTGACCCCCCACCCGACTGACCCTTCAAACGGCAAAGTGAAACCAGCCCAGCAAAATAGGTACGTCTTGGATGCAAACGGATACTGGGAATGAGCTGGCACACCAGAAACCCCAAGAGACAAAGTTTTATGAGAGGCCAGGTAGAGCCTACTATGGACCTCCAGGAAGCGGTTTCCTACATGACCCTCCAGCTGGCAGAGCGGAACCAGCACAGCAAGATGGATGAGTCCAACGGCAAAAGGACACCGGGAATGAGCTGGGCGCACCAGAAAACCCCTATAGACAAAAGCACTGAGAGGCCAGGTAAAGCCTACTATGGACTCCCTGTAACCGGTTTCCGACTTGACCCTCCCGACGGAATTGCGGAACCAGCCCAGCAAGATGGGTGGGTCTGACGGTAAAACTGACTGCGGGAATCGATTCTCCGCCAGAAAACCATTGGCGTAAAGATTTGACTAAAGTTAAATAGATAGCGAGAAATTTCGATTTTTCATTTTTCGGCTTTCGCTATCTTTGACGGGCCACTGTGGTCGCTAGGGAAGTATAGAGAAACGCAACCTGAACGGTTAGTTAGTTCAATATATGTAATTTCTGAATATAAAAAGAAATCAGCTCCAGCTCGTAACGTTCGACTGAGCGACAGACCATGCGGCCATTACCATGAGCCGACCAAAGCCACTGCGGCGCGGCGCAGCTGCGGCGCAAAAAAAAGTTGTGATTCTTAAATTCTTTAGAGGGTACTACTAGACCCCATAGCCCTTTAGGGTTGCCCACCGCTGCAGATCACGTGAAAGCGGCGAACATTATGTACAATACAACCATCAAATAGGAGAAACCGAAAAAAACATCGCGCCATAACCGGTCCGGGGCGCAACTTTTACATATACTGGATTTAAAGCGAACAGCATTCGTTTGTCATCTGTCTGCCCAGCTCCTTGTTTCTGTATTACGATACATTTTTGCTGTTTTAAATTTTTAAATTTACTATTTTTTAGACTCCCTTCCCAAACGCAACTGCACCTCACTGACTCCGGAGGGATGTATAAATGGGAGAGAGAAAGTCCCCAAAACAGTCTGTACCACTGCAGCCTGTGCAATCATGTGTAAGTGCTTTTGATCAGTTTCTCGGGGACCAATCACAACAGGCTAATTTAAAATTAAAATATAACAAAAAATCATAAATTAAAATCAAAATGAAATCATAAATCAATAAAAATTCATAAATTTAATTGATATTCAAATTAATTAAATTAGTAATTGTCGGATAACGAAATTCAACTAACGCTTCAGTCAGTGCAACCCTGCTGATTTCTATTTACTGGATCTGAATGGATCTTCGACCGGATCTGAAGTGAAACCGAAGCAGAAAAAAATATTGAAACTGAAAATCTTTCTCAACATCTGAAACTGAAACTGAAATTTTGATTTTAGCTGCTCACATTCTTCAGAACATGGACGATAGGGTGGAGCCTTGTGAAGATTTCTACCAGTACGCCTGCGGAAAATATGAAATTTTCCACACGCTACCGCCCGACCAACCCCTGGTTTCTCCCATTCAGGATATTGAAGCTAGACTATACAAGTCCCTCAGAGGTATGCATCAAAATGTTTACCCCTTTAGTTAGTTTACTCGTTTTGAGAGATAATTTCAGTATATATTTAATTCAAAGCCAGTTTGCTGGAAAAAATTTCCTTTAGTTGTTTACAGGGATGGAAACTGGGTCATTATTTTTGACCCATGACCCACTTGACCCAAACGCCAATTTGACCCAGACCCAAGGCGACCCATGCAATTTGAAAATTCCGTGACCCAGACCCAAATGACCCAATCGTTTTCGTGACCCAGACCCAGCTGACCCAGGAATTTTCGTGACCCAGACCCAAATGACACAATAAAATAACTCGACCTTAACTGAATTTACAATATCCTTTTGTGAAGTGGTTTTGAAACGCCATAACTTTCTTGATTTTTGAAATTGGATATATAAGTAGTAGGTAGGTATACCGATACATACCGATTTGTATAGTTTGCAGGTTCTCCTATAGTTCTCCTCAATCTTGTCATTTTCATTATTTCAGTAATAGTTATTTTACTTGGAAGGTCTGATTGGTTGATGTAGCAAAGTATTTAAAATTTTAAAATCTATGGAAATGTACATGGTTTTTGTTACGTGAACAGGCGAAAACATAATGACCGGACAAGTCACAGCCAACTCTATTGAATTCAGAGAAGCAATACTAAATTCCAATGAAAGAACAAACGAAACTAAGATTGTCACTACAGTGCAATTTTAATTTAAAGTCAATTTAAAATTCGCGCCGACGGCGCGAAAAATTTTTATAGCAGCCACAGTTTTACGTAATTGGAACAATCCCAGATCTTCGAATTTTAAGTTTGGTAAGACCCTGTGACCCAGACCCAAAATGACCCAATAAAAATTGCTGACCCAGACCCAAAGTGACCCACAGGAAGCTTGACCCAGACCCACACTGACCCAAACGGTTTAGAAAATTGGTGACCCAAGACCCAGTGACCCAAGCAAAAATGGCGACCCAAACGACCCATGACCCAGTGACCCATGACCCAGTTTCCATCCCTGGTTGTTTTGTTTTAGGTTTGCTCGAAAAAGAACCCAGCACTCAATCTACGAAATCGTGGATGTTTGCAAAAAAGTTTTACAAGTCATGTCTCAACCAAAGTAAATGTTTGGAGCAGTCTTTTATGTACAACGGTGTAATGCTTGTGAAACGTCGACCTGCTTTTAATTCTAGAATTTATAGTTTTTCGCATCTTGTGAATCAGTCAAAATTTAAATTAACTACTTAAAGCAGATCATTTTTATGGCCCATGTCAAGATAAAAGTTAGAACCCTCAGAACCCCCGTCAGAAAAAAGGGAGGTTCTCAAATTTTTTTCATGCGTTTGTATCCACTACTCAATGACTATGGCTACGTGACTATGTTGTGGATCTTTTCTATCTGACACTTTCCTTCATCATATGTTGATAACGTGTATATTTGTATCTCGGTCATCCAATTTGTGCCATATAACAGGGGTGTGCTGGGGGGGGTCCTCCTGGCTTCTCTCAAAAATTTAGACTGAAAAATTTGTTTGACTAACATCCAATGCGCACAATATAGGTATCAGTGGGAAGCCGACGAAAAGATGAACAAGATCGCAATAGATCTAAGTTCAGGTAACGCACACACTTTTCAAAATCCCCGGACTCCCTAACCCACAGAACCTCCAGCAAACACTTAAAACTAGATAGTAGAGGATCAAATCTCCTGAAAAAATTTTAGAACCCCCAGAACCCCCCAGAACCTCCATCAAAAATTTGAAACTAAATATTATGTAGAGACGGATCAAATCTCATCAAAAAGGTAAGAACCCCCAGAACCCCCAGAACCCCCATCAAAAAATGAAACTAACATAGTTATAGATCAAATCTCTACAAAAAATTAAGAACCTTCAGAACCCCAAGAACCTCCATGAAAATAAAAGCTTCAAGAAAAACAATTGGTTGATCAGAACGCATCAAAAAGTGACTTTTATCTTGACATGGGCCATTTTTATTGAATCCCTTCTGCATATATGCTTTGACATACATAGAGAAATTTAGTGTGAACTATTTTTATAGACAAGTATAAGCACGCCAGCCAATCAGCGCTGAGGTCCATGCTGGCTGAGCTGGGTGGTTGGCCGGTTCTGGACGGTCCGGACTGGACAAACACGAAAGGCTACCAGTGGGAGGAGGTCATGGCCTTGATCATGCGGGAGCACGGACAAAAGTTTATCCTGGAGACTTATGTGACACAAGACTCCATGAACACGAGTCATCATGTGGTTGAGGTGACCTCATTAATTGATTGATTGATTGATTGATTGATTTTTATACAAATAATCATTCATTTTTCTGAACCAGTTTAACTCAATCAATTTGTTTTCAATTAATGTCGGCATTTTTTTCGTTTTCGTGCAAGATTCTTACATTTCAGATTGACCAAGCCTATTTGGGACTGAAGACACCCCAGGTGTACTTGAATGGCTCCCAAAGTGAACATATGCTACATTATATGCGTTTTCTGCACAGAACAGCTGATTTATTAGGTAACAGATTACTTCCAATTTAACTTCCATTCAATTGCTGCGATTTAAAATGGGAAATTGCTGCGATTTAGAATTGGATGTTTTAAATAGGTGGAAATAAGGACGTAGGATACAATTAATTTTGGTTAAAAAGTAGACGTCATTCTCTTTTCTTTTTTCCAGGCGCCAATATTTCTCAGACAGAACTGATTGATATTCTCAATTTTGAAATCGAACTGGCCAAGGTATGTTTTTCTTGTTGCAAATTAAGTTTTCCTTGCACTGATTAATGAAGATGAATGAAATAAAAATGACGATCATTAACGTTCTGTTTATTGTTTCCGATTGCATTATGATGATTACACATATCAAATAAAGTGAACATTTAATGAACAAGCAATATTTTGTGCAAAAGGTTCAGTTTCCGCTGGACGGACATTTAAGTAATTGTAAACCTGCTGCGCAGTTAATTGTTTTAAAAGAGAGCTCTTAACTGCTTACTACAGAAAATATACGTGCAAAACATTGTTTAAAAATTTTTTATAAAGCTTGAGGAATTCTACTTTATGTCGAAAATAAAGTTTAAGCTATTGAGCATTTGTATGTAATTAGCACATGTTCTAAGCTTTATCATATTTGAGAAATCAATCTTTGCTGTGCTGAGATATTAATGAAGTTTGACTGTAACGATGAGTCATCAATTAGAACAAAGAATAGACATTTCCGATTTTGGAATTGAAAGTAATCCCATACATGTATGCGTAATATCCATATAAATCGGAAAAAAGAAATGCTTTAGAATGAAAGACAAGATTTCACACACAAATCATACCAGCCCTATCTTAAACCATTGTTTACACGCATTTATGGTGAAGCGTATATTTATCAAGCAAAATGCGTGTGAGGGCTCGGGCCGAGCAAACATAAGAGACCTGCTGCGCTGAGGCGCAGCAGGAAAAAGGAATAAGAATTGCCTCAAGATTTAATGAAATTTAATTAAAACTGTTAAAGCCTAAAGAAAAGCCTAAAAATGCTTTGGATAACAGTCGTACTTAGGAAGAAATTTAACCCTATTACAGATTTCCAAAATTTAATTAATGCATTAACGTGTTGCCAGTATTTTTAGCATCTGCCATGTAAACTTTTCCGTATTTTTTCGGGCTTTGTATGAATATTACAAAAACTTTCAATTATTCCAGGGAGTTGTGCCTATGGGAAGACGTGATCGGCTGGCAATGTATAATCCAATGAGCTTACAACAGTTGACAAAGTCTTATCCTCATGTACAAATGCTAAATGTTTTAATTTTTTATGTCTTAGTTTGTGTTTATTTTTATGTTTCGAATGTCTCTAAGCCTCTATTATCCTTAAAGCCCTAAGTCTGTACTTTTCTATCGTTAGCTCTTAACATTCGAACCAGTGCAGTGTAAAGCATATGATGTATGAAATTTGATTGGTTGCGCCCAAATTTCTATTTACTCTTCATCATTCGAATAATTGATTCCTGTAGATCAATGTGAAGAACTTCATCAATCGGGTTTATCCTGATCGATTGGGTATCGATGGAAACGAAACGATTGTGATCGTGGCTCCAGACTATCTGACCAATCTCGAAAAGATTATTACAAACAGTTCTCCTCGGTAACTGCTAACAAAAATCTGCCTGCCCCAAAAAATGCTTTTCTTGATGTGATTGCGACATTACTATTAATAATAATATTTAATATTAATATTAAAATTAAGTAATCAATTTCTAATTTAGTTAATTACTAATATGTTTTTGAGCTTGAGCTTGTCTCGCGGGGTGCGTGTCTTTGGCAGGGCTATATGCCTATTCAAAAACTTGTCACTACAGTTTGGGAACGAATTCAAACTTATACTTGGTTCGATTGTGCCTGGGTGGCTGAATCGGTAGAGATAGCCGGCTGGATCCCCACCGCAGGCCCAAATTTTTCGGGTCGGAGGCGCTGTCGTGACATCCTTATTTCTTTTCTTGTATAATCTTATATTATTTTACAGGACAATACAGAATTATCTTCTGTGGCGGCTGATCCAGTCCTATGTGCCTTTGATGAATGAAGACTTTCGCCGGCCGGCTGACGATTTCAGAAGCTTTCTTCTGGGCGTTAGCTCCAGAGCACCACGGTAAAAAGCAGAGCAAAAATTAAAAACTAATTAAATTATTATTAATTTATTATTATTAAAAGTTAATTTGGAAATTTTTGCAGACTGGTTGTTTGTTAGCAAATACCTCCCTATGCCTTCCATCAAATACTACCTTTCTCTGGAGACCTAAAATGGGTGAAATGGCCCAATTTAAGATTTAATTTTTAGCTACCGTAATCCCTGACTTGCTGGGGGGTGGGTGGGGTGAGATGTGTCTGCTTACTCCTCATCGTATTAACTCCTTTGATGTAATAGACTAGTGGCTAGATTTGATTTATTTCAGCTGGGAAGAATGTGTTAAACTGACCAGAGATTTGATGCCGATGATTCTGGGCGCAATCTTTGTTCAAGAAAATTTTGACAAAGAAGCCAAAGCTGAGGTACCAGTTTAATGGAAAAGTTAACACCTTGGACATAACATCTTGAAAGAATATAAAACAAATTATAGTTAATTAGTACCGACAAAAATTATTACCGTTATTATTTCAATTTGGTATCGTTTTACCGCGGCTTAGAGTAGATGTTTAAGGTTTCTACTGTTAGCGAGACAGCCTCTACTGTATATCTGATTTTCAGATTAATGAAATGGTAGAGAATCTGCAAGCAGCTTTCATCCGATCTCTGATTCATGATGTTGACTGGATGGATAACAAGACGAAAAGTCACGCCTTGGATAAAGCCAAAAATATCAGAATTAAGATTGGCTATCCCGACAGAATCTACAATGAAGACTGGCTGATGCATCCTTTCAGAAAAGTAGGAATTGGATAGCATCAGGACTGACAGATTACATCGTCACAAAGTCATCATAACATTTGGATAGCAAAAATTATAAACGAAGCAAAAATTGTTATTATAATTTTAATTTTTGAACGAAAACTGTGCTGTACCTAGAATTGCAGAAGTCAGTTGTGACAGGAAAAGTTGTTGGACCTCTAGTTTCAAATCTATCATCCATCAACAAAGATAATTTTAATTATCATTTTAGCCTTTGTAATTTGATCAAATCCACCAAAGGTTGTTTTCAGGTGATACTATCGAAATCCTCTCTGCTGGAAAATGTGCGTCAGCTGCGAAAAGCGGACACTCTGGTGGATTTGCTGAAACTTCGAAAACCGCCGGACGGCGAGATTTGGTTCGAAAGCCCGGCCGTTGTTGACGCCTACTACGCTCCGGCGAACAATGATATTGGTAAGCCATTTTCATGCTAGGTCGACAAAAGCTTATGATTAAATGGAGACTCAAAATTCGGAAAATTTGTAACTAGTCACGGGCTAACGACGTCGTTCCAGAATCCGGTTCGGCCTGGTTCTGAAATCTTGAGTCGTTTAGCCGAGTTTGAGAGGTTTGATCCAATATTTTCAAACGAAATCTTGGCAATGGCTGTCAATTTTGTAGCAAATGCAGAAAAAACACGCTCGAGCATGCACGATTTATGAACCAAATTGTGATTTGGGTTCTAAAATTTATCAGAAATTCAATTTGTTAGAAATTATATATTTTGTGTAACTTGAAATTATGTAAGATTCCTATTTCTAGTCAATCCTTGGTGACATTTCCAACCGACTTTTTTAAACAATTTTCAAAATTTATTTTTTCAGTTTTCTTATATCTATCACCTTCATTTTTATGCTTCTACGTTTCTAATTTTCAGTATTTCCCGCTGGTATCTTGCAGTTCCCATTCTTTCTAAAAGGCATTCCAAAGTATCTCATGTATTCCATGGTTGGTGCTGTTATTGGGCATGAAATTACCCATGGGTTTGACGATGAAGGTAATTTTCACAGGCTATTATTAATGAATTATCAATTAATTAACCTGTCAAAACTAATCAGTATCAACGCCTCTACAATTAATTAATTTCTTTACGTTATATTTGTTATTATTTGTTGTAAGGCTATTGTTGTTTTTTGATTATTATTGTTAAGTTGCGGTTTGTGCCTATCCATATACTCGTGGCTAACCTATTAAGTAAGTTATTAAGTAACTAAATATCTGGCTGATTTCTTAGCTAGCTTTCGATTTTACAGGTCGCCAACACGATCAGCATGGAAATCTGAATCAATGGTGGGATTATGAAACCCTAAATCATTTTATCAATAAATCGAAGTGCTTGATTGATCAATATGCTTCAATTTATGTAAACGATGCCAAACAAAATGTACGTGATGGAGTTACGTGATTTAATTTTTGTTTTTGTCTTCATCTGAAACAGTCTAAACTATTAATCACATTTACAGCCAAGCAAACATACAAATATATAAATAAATAGAAACATCAAAAACATAATAGAAACATAATAAACACATAAACATATAAATTAGAGACTGGGGATTGACCACTCTGAAGGAGTGACTGTCGTGTTTTCGCCGTCAGTTTTTTGATGGCAATGGTTTTGGTGAGCTTTCAGAAAAAAACATTGAACTGTTAGCCAAATAAAAATTGCTAATGAGTTATGTCCGTTCTGTGTTACAATGCAAGGCTTAACGGTGGAATTGAATAAACCTGATTTACGGCTTCCGATTAGGTAGTCCGTGGTTCTAATCGAAAAGGAAAATTTAAATAATGATATTATTAATATTAAATGACAACATAAGTAATACAAATTAATCTGATTGGTCCCTAAGTCTTTGATGACGATTGGAGGCTAGAGAACACTGGCCGAGTTATAACGATTTGATATTAATTGAGGCAACCTTAATTGGATTATAATGTCAAACATTTTCAATTTAATTTTATAATAATTACATTTTGAATGTTTTGTTTTAATCTGAAATTAACCCGAATGTTTTAGTTGAACGGTATTGTCACTCTTGGTGAAAACATCGCCGACAATGGTGGAGTGAAAACCGCCTTCAGGGTAGGTAATGCTGCTTCAGCAGAGCTTTTCCTGTAACGTTAAGTGTATTTAAAGCCTAGGCACCATGGTAATTATTATTTACGATAAAAACAATGATGTCACTTTTCCTGCAAAATCAAACCTAGGTACCAAGGTAAATAGTGTTTACGATAAGGAGCAATGATGTAAATTCTTATGAATATCACTTAGTATTTCACATCTAATAATTTTGTATTTACATAAATTTGTATCTTCGTTTTTGCCAGCTGTTATTTAGGCCTACAGTCACTGGTCTTCGGATAATGGTAAATCCGAACTGCTGCTACCCGGATTACAAAAATACACTCCTCAGCAAATGTTCTTCCTTGGTTATGCCAATGTAAGAAATCTTGTATAGTCTAAATTTTCATTTTATTGTACTTTAAAGTTGTGGTGAAATTTACAAGGATTTATTTGTTTGCGAATTTAAATTTAAACTAATCAATAAGTTTAATGTCATACAAATAATTTCAATACAAAAGTAGATTATGCTTGAAATTTAGCAAAAGATTTCATCCATGCTGCAACCCAGGCTAAAATGAACTAATGGGACCGAGACTATTCAGTTATCACTTTATCGCGCACTGATAATGTTTGTTGCGTATTATTAAATTTAAATTTATTTTTAATGTTTTGTCCATTGTTTGTTTTAGAATTGGTGTAGCATGATGCGACCGGAAGCGTATGCCTATTACATTAATAGTGAACGTCATTCACCACCTCATTACAGGTACAGATAAAATCGACGGAAATATATTTGTGGAGTTTGGACTCAACACTTGTGAAACTGCACTCCTGTGATACATAAGCTAAACTGGACTGTCCTCTAAAGCAATCGTAAATCTGGCGGACGTAATTTTTAACATTCCTACGTTTGTACCACTAAAATCGTTAACTCTGAACCGCAAGAGCCCATAGTGGGTTTCTTGAAGTGGGCAAGAGAAGAGGAAGTAATGCGTTTCCGTAGTCCAATTGCAATTGGACGGAGTATTTTAGTCCAGTTGCAATTGGAAGCGTGTCTAATTTCATGAGCGTGGCCGAAGCGAATTTACATTTAAGGCCGGTTCACACTAGGGCACAAGCATAAGCACAGGCACAGGCACAAGAGCATGCAGAAGCACAAGCACTAGAACAAGTCGAAGTCTTGTAAAACAATTTTGATTGGCTCCAAGCGTTGTGCTTGTGCAAAAAGTTAAGTTGAATTCACTTCTACCTTGTACTTGTTCTTGTGCTTGTGCTTGTTCTTGTGCTGCTAGAAAAGAACGCTGGCCGCATTTTATCGGGCAGGCCGGGCACGACCCGCTCCAAAATTTTGCTCGGCCCGGGCTGTCGAGACCCGCGGACAAATTTTTCTGCCCGGTCCGGTCAGAGAGCCCGTAGGGCTGGTCAAAAACAACTCAACCAAGTTGCCAGAAGGAGTCTCAAACTCTAGTATTTGTCTGTATCTATTTAGAGCTGTTATTCCCTTGATGAACTTTGAATCGTTCGCAGAAGCATTTAATTGTCCAGCCGGCAGTAACATGAATCCAACTGAAAAGTGTGGTGTCTGGTAGACAAAAGGAACTGGAAAAATTCAACTGAAATCAAAGCAGCTGCTACTGTAGAAGGTGTGTTCAAGACAGGAAAAGAAGACGCATTCTAAGCCAAAGATTTGATCTCTCGTCTGAAGTAAACTGATTGCGTAGGACCATTGGTCCTACGCACTAACTTTGCTGTTGCACAAATGGACTTTTACTGTTTTTGATATTTGCTTCTATGTGTTCGTTTATGCTAATATGAATTGACATGTCAATGTATTAATGAGCTAATTGAAATTATAGTTCAAATATTTCTAAAGGCAACGTTTCATTGTACCCATGGCGTGACTAACTGCATGCACAAATGGCTAACTGCCCATTTTTGCAACTAATCAAATCCGCAAATAACCACAAAACACATACCGCACAAGTCTTGTGACAGAATTCACCAGATAATGGGCTTTAATCTGTAAAGTATATATAAATGACTAGAATCAAAAGTGCAGTAATAGAGTATCCTACAATTCATCATTTATTAAATCGGTAAACCGTATCTTATTATACATGCTTGTTTTCTAACTAATGATTTGCAAGTTTTTATAACTGCATATACCTGTTCTTGTAATCAGTGATCTATGTCGATCTTTGAATTGCTGACAATGTTTTGTTTTGTTTGCTATATTTGCCGTTGAATACAAGAAATTACCTATAGAACTGTGGCATCTTACTAGAAGAAACACTGGTGATTTGGCTTGCAGTGAAATTGTGATGATTGCGCACCAATCAGTTACGAAATCAGTGGAAACTCAGGCACAAATTTAGACGTTAAAATTATTGAATAATGCAGTCTAACCAGCTCTAAATAGCTTTAAGTTTTGTTGATCATCGATCCATTACTACTCTGTATTCTACTCATAATTACGATTGCCTAGTAAACGAGCAAACGAGTAAACGAGTCAATAGTTATAATGTGTTATCGTGGTTTCACTTCTCCTACAAGTTGTGGACCCGGAATAAGCAAATGTAGTTAAGGTGCTGCTACATAAGCTCTGCTATAGGGAAGCGACTTATCCTTAGAAAATTATTCATGCTCACATGTGTTCAGCATCAACAGGAGAAAGGATTAACTTGTGGATTACGTTTAAGTAGTAGAACTACATAGGACACAAACTGTTAAATGTGTATTCAAATCTCTATTTTTATACACTTCATAGTCTTTATGATATTCACTCGATAGTTCTATTTCCTTGGCATCTACAGAGAATTTTTAGAAGAAATAAAAAAGCGAAAGAAAGAGTATTGGCTATGTTAGTTGAGATAAGTGATAGTTTTTCGATATTGCAGTTTGGATGCAGAAGGTACATTGACTCAAAGAAACTGTGGTGACAAAGAGACCGAGCGGTATGGTCCAATCCCCCACATCTTTCCCCAACGGATAATCCGATGTGTGGATTTACCTTGCCGAAGACGTGTGCTGGACTACTGGATGCCGAAGTGCCCTCACATAGCTTCAGCTGACGAGCCTGGAAAGAACAACAACAACAACAACAAAGAGACCGAGATGATACTCACTGCTAAAGGACAGACCGAATCTGTTGGAACTGCAGTTATTTGTCTTATCCAAAGTGCTATGGGTTCAGCAAACCTGTGGAAGATAAAATGTTCTTCTACCGTCGGTATTAGGGACAGGCCCAGACATTCGTCTCTCAACAGGAGAGGAAAGGGGTGCGCCTACTAACTGTTTGAGTTTCAATGTGTCTTAAAAAACCGACAGTGGTGTGTCTCAAGCATGTGAAGCTGGAAGTGCAGAGACTAACCAAACTTTACGAGTGGAAACTGTGCGCGAATGGAAACGTCGAACCTGGAGGAGAGGTATGTTCCAGTCGACCTGGGCAGGATCTCGCCAAATTAATTCCTAAGTGACAGCTAACGAACTGAGTAGAACCGCTGATGAGAACAAACAAGGCCTCAATACAAATAATGAATCGAAAGCTTTAAAATAAATTAAATACACACTCAGTAAATAATTAAACTACCTAAATCCAGTCCTCGCTCCAAGCCTTACCTACCAACTATGCAATGCTAACAAAAACCAAATCTAAAAGACCGAAGCGACTCAGTAACTGAGACTGCATTTAATGAAAACATATAAAAGACAAAGGGGGAAACCCCCGAAATTACAATACTTCATAATAGAATTTTACAAAAAAGCATTCATAGAGAAGAGACAAGCAGTTGAATTAACTTAAATAATTTCGAGGACAATAAATTAAAAACTAAACCCAAACTAACTAATTTAACTAGAATACAGTTCAACCCACAAGCTATAGACCCAACAAAAATTATTGACCACACCGTGGCTCTAAGTCGTTCTAACTCGTTGTCCCTAAGTCGCCGTGGCTATTTTACCACAAAGGTAGAGTAAAGACATTCAACAATATTATAAATGAAAGGTAATAAATGCGCAAAGCAAGAGATAAAACAGTAGAATCAGACAACAAACCTTTATATCGCTCTACAAGGTCGCCTTGGAGCAAGGTAACTACTAAATATAAAAACTTAAATAGACTGTCAAATCAAAAAGGGCAGGATTTTAAAATGTGGGCAGTAACACGAGAGAGAAAGAGACGAAACCGACCGCACGCACGTAAACTTTTAAGAAGACTGACTGGTTTGTAAGGAGAAGGCTGATGAAAGACTGGTGACTTTTGATTGGCTAATTTTGAGGCCCCCTCACAGACTCTGAGTGCTTGCAGAAGACCAGACAAACAGCGCCACCTAGCATCGAAGTGGGTTGAATAAAACATAGACTATCTCAACATAGAAAATAAATGATTTCAAGACAATTTCAAACGAAAATTACACACAACACATTTCTCTCTTAATGTTAACATTTTCACAACAATTTCACATTAAAATTAACACATTACCAACACACATTAAGCTCACAAAAGGGCAGACGCAACGTCTCCTTATTACAAGCAGCTCAGCTCACTCAAAGTCCGTTATGAAGAAATATTGGCGATGCTTAAGATCTGGTTGGCTAAGGGGGAGTGTTGAGTAATGTAGTTTAACCAGATCTGTCAGTTTAAATTTTGCAGACCTTTGATCAAATACTATGTGTATCATACTCATAGTTACGATTGCCAAGTAAACGAGCTGTTCTTAGTTATAAAGTAGTTTGGTTGCGACAACTGTTGCAAGTATTGAGATATCAACAGACTGGCGCTACAACCATTTATGAAAACAACCAAAGTTGCATCGCCTTGATCAATATTCTAGTATTCCATGTCAGGACAAAGCACATGGAGATCAAGCACCACTTTATTAGGGAAAATTCGTCAGTAAAGAGTTGGCAGTTGACTATTGCTCTACTGCCGAGCAAGAAGCTGATATTTTCACGAAAGCTGTATCAAAAAGAAATTTTTAAAAATCGGTCTAAACTTGGCATGTGTGCGGTGTCACCATGTTGGCGGTAGTCAGTGATTATTCAACAGATGAACATTGTTCGCACTTTGGATTCGCTTAGCGCTATTTTGTTATCATCAATCTTGTTGCCTTTGCCCAATTGCCCAATTGCCCATTGCCCAATTTTTTTCAATTATGGTTGATGGAGCCCTTGGAATTTGGTCAATTTAAATTTCCCAAATTTTTTGTCTGTGATTCCATTCTGAAAGTTAGGAATTTGGCAGACTTTAATTTGGTTACAAAAAAGTTCATGTGAGTACATTCCAACGGCTGTGATTTTGGCGAGTTGCTTCTATCCAGTTTTCTTAATCTGTCATTGGTGGTTGAAATACGGACATTCTAAAGTCGCTGACTGTGGAATCTTGCCAAATTTAGCGGCCTTTTTTATGGCAAATGAATATTTTCTACCCAACAATCTTCTTTGTATCGTTTTCACCTTTTTCCATCTGTGCGTTTTGCCGGTTTGCCGGGATTATAGCAAATTGGATTTTGTCAAATTTTTTTCCTGTGAGTTTTTGTGGTGGGGGCGGAATTTCTTCGAAAAAATAAGCCGAATTTTGATTCATGTGATTCTTTACGTTTGAACGGGAATCCTTTCTATTTGAATTGACTAAAATTTTTTCCTGTGAATTTTCGTGGCGAGACAAGAAAATTGTCGTTCAGTTTTTATCAAAATCTTGTCTGTGATTTCTCGTGACGCGTTTTTAGCACTTGGGAAAGCGTGATTGTGGGTCGATAGTCGGTATCAAAATCTTTTGATAGACGCACTAGGACTACACTAATAAGCTTCTGCGGCGAGAATTTTGTCGCATGCATTCAAGCCAGAAGAGTTTCCATCAGTTCTCTTTTCAAAGGATAAACAACGAAAGGTGGTGGTGGTGGTGGTGGTGAAAAATGAAAAATATCTCTTGTCGATGAGATGCATTTTGAGGCGGAATGTTATTGTGTGTATTTTTGATTAGTGTGACAGCTTCTTCCGTCATCTGTGGCAAGTATATCACAATAATTTTCTAACTAAATAGATCTAGATTTTTGTTGTAAGTTCTATGCGCTTTGTTGCTGTAGCTTGTAAAATTTCTGTATTCTTGAATGACAACTTAGATGATTTAATGGACTACAATTTATTCAGATGGATATAAGGCTGATGAATAAAACTGTTAGTCTTCCTTATTGCGTAAATTTAACATAACATAACTAATAATAATAATAATTAATTTAACATAATTTAACAATTTAACATTTAACATTTAGGTTGCTTATCCGTCTTACCTTCTTGATTTATTTAGCAGCCCCATCAGAGTTATCTACGAGATGGAAATACAAAAAAATTGGCTACAGTAACAACTGCCATGAGTGAGTGATTTAAATTTGATATAACAGGAAAACGATTTACTCATGTCAGACAAGGGTAGTGGTCGACGAATGTGTTGAAAACAATGACTGTTCATAAAAATCTCAGTTTCTCAACTGAAAAAATATCTGCATGTTCAATAGCTACTGCTATAACAACTAATTGGCAGGCTGAAGTTCTGTATTGCTAATTGCTCAGTCAGAATAACTAATTAGCCAATCTCCCGAAACTTATGGATGCTAGATGGAATGTTCTGAGGATATTCATAGTTCCAATTATGTTTCATAATAATTACTATATTCCTTTTAAGTCTTATCTCTATAAATAAATATACAAAACTCTAAGCCATCTTTCCACACTGAACACTTAACTTTTTGCTGTGATACTTTGTATTTAATTCGTCTTCTTAGTAATATCGTTAAGCAATATAAATGTTTATACATTTCATCAAGGCATCTGAATATTAAAACATATTCAAGACCAGTCAGCGTTTAAGAAAAGATGCTGAGATGTTAGCTGAAATATTTGCTAAAAGCTCAAATTAATAAAATGCTTCAATACGAAAGCCTACCGCACATGTAATGTTGCCTGAATACATCTAAAATTGTATCACTCATGATGTTGCCAAAATCAGTGTGGAGTCTTCGGCTGCTAAAAAGGGCAACAACGTTTTAAAGAATGCTGCTCGGAACCATCGACTTGTTCCAGCATAAGCCAGAAAGCTCAGCGAAGCCTCCATCGTTACTCCAAGGGTCGCCAGATCATGGAAAAGTCCAAAGCTTAGATGCGGTACTGTATATTGAATGTAAAAGTCAACGGCCAAAGGTAGCTGTCCGAGAACTACAAGAGCTGATTGAACCAAGAGTAATGTCATCTTTAATTTATCTTCGAGAGCGGTTTTCCCAGCTGTACTGGATCTAGCAGCGAAGCTAATAAGTGTTTGGTATTTTCTAATAATAAGTATGTTCAGTACAACTACTACGAATATAGCCAAAATACCTATGATATTACGGCTCATGACTTGCATATAAACCACATTGTCGCTAACAATAGAATCGTCAATCGGTGCGCTAAGTCTGGTCCCATTTGTAATTATATAGCGAAATAAATACATTGAGTTAACCATTCCAGCTACAAGAAAAGATCCGATCATCCCTGTAGTAAAAATTGTTCTTCTAATGCTTTGATATTTTATGGGAACATGCATAGCTGCCCACCTATTCACGCACATGACTATGGTAAGAAGGGGTAACACCGAGTCGGTTCCAAACCGCAGAAAGGCAGACATATGCGCATAGTACCATACGAAAAATGAGTATTCTGTAACCCAAGCTTTTCCAAGAGGATGAACAGCTGCAATCCACCAATTCGACATCCAGTGAAATAATTTCGAAGACACGCAAACCAAGTCCACCACCGCTATGACAATTTGATACTCAAATGTGCTGTCTTTTGTCCAAAATTTGGCATAAATCAGCAAACACATCACATTTCCGAACACTCCAATAATTGCGATTATTGGATTTATAATACAATAGAACAGATATTTAATATCTACCATTATCTGAAATTACAGCTTAGTTAAACTATCTGCTAACAACAGCGAGATGAAAAATAAGTATCATTTATGTGTTGTACTTGAACCTGCCATTGTGGTGAATATTGCTAATATGCCTGCTTCGGTACTGTTTTTAATGTTTAAAACCCGAAATTGCCTTATATTTTGATGGTTATGAGTGTAGAGTGAAACAACCGCATTAGCTTTAGGTGAATTGGAGGTATATTCAGACTAGAGATGAGGACGAGCCGGGATTTTCCGGCTCGGCTGGGCTCGGGAGAAAATGTGGTCTGCTCAGCTCGGCTCGGCTCTACTCGCGGGCATACCCGGCTCGGCTCGGAAGAATACTGAAAGTGGTCCGGCTCGGCTCGGCTCGGCTCGCCCAGCTTGAAATTTGAAATTTGACCGATTGCACCGAATTGTGGATTTTCTACGTTGTTTTTGACAAAAGGCCTGAACACATCTGTCTAGCTTTTGTGTACCAGTGTAAAGGTAAAAAGATAAAGGTTTACCCCAGGAGATAGCTCTGTCCTACCACAGGACATGGGGTGCCGGTGCTCATCCCTGGAGTCTCAGCCGCAGAGCCAGGAGTGTTTTTAATTCCACAAAATTCCATTATTACTGAGACACAGCGAGCTGCAGAGTCCAACGATTATATATAAGGTTTAATGGTATTGATATTTGGTAAATGTATATTCTACGAAAGTGGGCGGGCACCCAATCATGCTTGTTTTCTTAAAATTTATTATTATATTCAATATGGAAAGGAACCAGTGATAAACCCCGAAAAAAGTAGCCATAACCGTAGTCAATTGTAATTGCGTAAGCAGGATAATTTTAAACTCTGAATTTAATAGTAAGTATTTCTGGTATATAATCAGAAGTTTTACAAACTTTTCTGCTATCTGATAAATTACTACAAAAACCCAAAGCCACAGCCCAAAGACAATGCAAATTTTAATTGTAATATTTTTGATGATACCAAATATGGCAAGTTGAAAAAATTAAGTCAAGCCGAGCCGAGCCGAGCCGCGAGCCAAAATCCTCATGTCTAGTTCAGACAGGTGTAGTGTAGTTGGTCTGTTATGGTTAGATTAGATGAAGCCTTCTGCCAAGTTCAAACAATATAACTTAATTACAGATCTCATCAAGACAAGAACTGATCTGAATCATAGTTTACTTTAGCATTACAGCTTTTTGAGTTTTGATAATAATACCAAATTTTCTGAATAAAACTACTGACTAACGATGTATTTCTGAAAGCTGATGACTTGACGATTCTAAAAAGGACGGATTTGATTGGTATATTTTCCTTTACTCTGACTATAAACAGATGAATGGAGTCCTCAGCCTACGGTAGATGCATGGTGTCACGTTGTGAAGACTAGAACTCTCTGGTTTTATCTTGTTTACACGGAACAATGTCAGACTAACCTAATTTGCATATTGTAACATTGTTTATGTCTGTCCTATTCTTGTGACTCCAGTTCTGCTTATGTCTAATATAAACTGGTTGTGTTTCTCTTTTAATCTAAATTACACATGGCACATGCTACAGACGCTGATGAATTAGTCGCCAGTGGCCCGCAGTCATAATCATAAATTAACATTACATCAATTCTTGATAGTACCAGATGGGCTAAATTCTACCTGGACCTCTAACGTAATAGTAAGCACTACTAGCCACAAATAAAAGGGGTTGTATTGGAGGATTGTAGGAAGAATCCTAAAACTACCGAAGAACGGGAATTTGTAGAAGTTGTTGTTGCAAAGCAAATTGTTGCCTAAATTCACAATTTTGACTCTATTTTTTAGTGATTATTGCGCAGTCTTCTTAATGCGCTTTCAAAAATCAAAAATTGTGATAAGTTTTTAGCTAAAATTTTGTCTCAGTCCGTTCTTCGCTGAATTTGACTGAACTTGTTTTTTCATAGACGTTGTGCTGTAATTTAAACAACTGCCATGACTGATTAAATTGCCTTAATCATAGATTTCGGTCATTGCCAGGTATACGATACTTTACTTTACAGTAAATATATATTTATATATAGGCCTTACTTTACAATACGTACAACACAATACAATACAAACTTTTTAGAGTCCGGCGTCAGCCGTGTTAAACAAAACTGTTTCAGAATATTACAACTGGCTATGGCGACAACATGCTAAGGAGTGGTCATAGTGCACGGAAGTCGGAAGACTACAACATGACGAATTCTGCCAACTAATGTATCTAAAGTCTAAACTAACCTACCTGTAGCCGTCTACGCAGTTTGACTGAAAAGGGTGCTGTAAATATTTGATCAATTTCATTCTCACTGTTACATAGTTCAGACCACAGCAAGCTCAAACTTTCACGTACTACCTTACTGAGGCACTATGAAAACATTTTTGTTCGATATTAATTATCAAGCGAAGACTACATCTTTCAAACTCAGTGTTTTATTCAATTTAGGTGCATCCGTCTTTAGGTTGCATTGGCAAAATAAATAGTAAACTGAACTCGAACTCTTGTTAAAGTAAACAAAATTCGCTTGTCAATATTAGTATAGCAGGTGAAGTGATATGTTTAGGTGAGCCGACTAACTTAGAGCAAAGAATAATGTGGATACATCTGAAAACATGTAAAACGGTGCACAATGCCTAGAACTTGGATACCTATATAGCTGTGGCAAAATTGAAAAATATGATATTGAAAAAATTTTTGTTTATTCCGACTGCATGCTGGGATTCTATTCATTTGACTTTCACGATGCCTGGATCGTTTCGTGGATGATGAGGTTTCAACAGCAGGCCTTAGAACTGCAAATGTCATCCCGTCAGCTCTGTCTCTATTTGGGAGAGCGTTTAATGGAAAAGAAAAACAGAATTGTCCTTGAATAATTTTCTTTTGCAGGTGCTTTATCACCATTAATAGTAACTCTTTAATATTTCTTCCAGCAAACGACCGAGAGTAACATTTCATAATTGACAATGCACAATGGAATACGCAATGTGGAATAAACTAGCTTGGCAATTTAAAAACAAAAACAAACATATCGAATATTTATGAAGTTTACAATTAAAACAGAAAACAGCCGTCACCCTATTATTACTTCGTTATTCACACCTTTGCTACCGTGGTTACGAGCAATTATGAATAGGAGAAAAATTAGAAAAATTGAAACTGACAAAGAAATAAATGTTGACTAAACAATTTCCATTTCCAGTGTCAAGCAAAATAGTCCTCACCAGCCTCAAAACTTTCTCAAAACTGTAGCATTCCCTTGAAGTTTCATATAAATCTGTTATGAATACTTCCCGATCGATGGGCAGCAAACATTTAGAATTTTCAAATTTTGGTGTTTTCGTGGGCAGAGGAGAACTGAAAACATTATCGTGTCCATTCTTGCTGAACGGTAGCGGCTGCTGGCATATGTTGTAACAGAATAATGCTAAAATGTTTTTATTGTTGTTTCAACTAGCATATCTGACTACTTTGAGAAATAAGTGGAACGGAAAGATGCTTGAAACATAATATTGAGTAATAGCACGTAGCGGTTTCGAAGCAACTGTCAATTACATGTGCATGCCCGACCTTGTTGGAAAGTTCCATATACTATTTTAAGGTCTTAAGGTGTTTTGATGTTTATAATTTACCTGTCTAATGAAAAGATAAATTGAAAATGGATTTCAGATAGTGTTTTGATTAGTGCTTTGCTGATCCGAAACCTTTTTTCAATAAAATCGGAGACAAGACAATTTGTTTACGCTTGCTTTCATGGTCAGCGCATGGAAAGCTACTGGAGAATTTCAAATTCTGCTTGTTCAGTGTTGAACGCATCCATGCAAAATGTGAGGTAAATTTGTCGAGTTTTGAAAAATTTAAGCGTTGGTGAAGGGTTCTATAGAATTTAGAAATCGGTGTTAGTTTATTCTATCAAGTGACTCCTTCTTTACAAAATCAGTCATTCTTTACCAAATTTATCTCTTAACTGTGATCCTCTAACAGGTGAAATGATTATTAGATGTTTGTATCGATGTATATAATATTGTATTGTTTGTATCAATAATATTGTATTTGATCGAATGAACATTAGAAATGATTCGAGGTGTTTCACCAATCATCACATGAAACAAACATAAAAACTGTTGCTTGAGTTCATCACAAACACAAATATTGATTGAGTTTCAAAGTAAATGCAATCAAAAAGTTGTATCCAGAATTGATTTTTAACGTCGGACTAGTCATGCCAACAGCATTACATATATTAGAGGAATTGTTTTCATTGCCACCTTATTGCCTTTGAGGAAGAAGCGTCATTTAGAAGATGACTGTACAGCGGCAATCGTATAGCAGGCACTAGCCCATCAACTTAGATATTGTTATCACAATATCACCATGTTCATAATACCAAATTATCGATTAATTTATGTGTTGACCAGTGCGAAACTACAAACTTCAATGATCACAGTCATTTGTGAATGATTTGCAGTGTTTGGATTCCATCCTTCAATCACGTTACTCATAACTGAAAACCGTTACCATCCGTTCTTGTCGGCAATAGCTGTAATTACATTACAGTATCTAAAAATGTCGAAAATATATGAAGAGGGGGAGCAATTGTTTGAAGGGTGCGATGGTAAGCGAATACAATTGGTATTTTTAATTGTTTACAGCTTGTCCCTGCGGAGTCTTTGCATCGTTTGAAGATGTTGTTAATTTCAGTACAGAACTATTAACAGCTAAGCAAGGCATCATTGTTTCGACGAAT
Organism: Trissonchulus latispiculum; assembly: GCA_030248195.1. Lineage (NCBI taxonomy): Eukaryota > Metazoa > Nematoda > Enoplea > Enoplida > Ironidae > Trissonchulus > Trissonchulus latispiculum. Next base: position 22,370 of record JASAND010024299.1, read on the forward strand.
GCTGCACGGAACCACTGACTGGTGCCGGTATAAGCCAAGAAATTCAGCGATGCTTCCAATGTTATACCCAAAGTAGCCAAATCATGCAGCAGTCCAAAACTAAGGTGAGGGAGCGTATATTGAACGTAAAAGTCAATCGCCAATGGTAGTTGACCTATGACAACTAGACTAGACTGAACGAGCAAAAGTGTCATTTTCAGTTTATCCTCTTTGGTATGCTTTTTAGTAGTGCTCGTTTTAGCTGCCGAATTAACCACCTTCCGATATTTCTTGAAAATGCAAATGTTAAGCAAGGATACTACGAAAATAGAGGAAACACTTATTATGTGTCTGCTCAGGACAAGAACCTGTACCAGATAGGCTGGCACAATGGAGTTGTCAATGGGGGCACGAAGACTGGTCCCATTTGTTATGACTAAGCGGAACAGCTCCATTGAATTGACAGAGCCTGCAACAACAAACGATCCAATTGTGCCTACTACAAAAATCGGCTGCCTGATACCCTGGTATTTGAAGGGGAAATACATCGCAGCCGCTCTATTCAAGCACATAACAATGGTAAGAAGTGGTAACACGGAATCTGCGCCGAACCTCAAGAATCCCGATAAGTGTTGATAGTACCATACAAAGAATGGATGATCCTTAATCCATGCTCTTCCCAGAGGATGATAAGCGGCAATCCACCATGATGACATCCAATGAAATGGCTTGGCAGAAACACTGAAGAAATCAACGATTGCTATAGCAATTTGATATTCAAAGGTACTGTCCTTGGTCCAAAATTTACCATAAATCAGCAAACACATTATGTTTCCTAGAATTCCAGCGATAGCAATAATTGGATTTACAATACAGTAGAAAAGATACTTTATGTCAATCATGATCTGAAATTATACAAATATTATGAACGCATAGAAGATAAGAGAGTAAGAATTAGGATTGAAAGAATAATGGAGACAGAGGTTAGAGGCTATGAAAACAGGCCTATGCATTTGGTTGAAGTAAGACATTAGTACTTTGTAGTGAACATACTACAAATGTATTAGTGCAAAAAAGATTACTGTAGCTCTATTAACTACCTACTACAATGCACAATGTGTTTCTCATCTGTTTTATGATAATGGACCACGCTAGATAGCATTGTGAAAGTAACCCCAGGTAGTCACTTTGAGCGCCGTTTCGTTGAAAGTCATTGAATCTTTGTTTTCCATTTACAAATTAAGCAAAGGTAGCATGTCAATCTTTTATTAATGTGTTTTGGCAATATTACATATCTGAAACTTTTCATTTTCACCAGGATCAGCCTTTCTTATTGCGGGAGAGACTAACGGAAACCAGAGTCCTGTAAGTATTGATTGTTTACATTAATTTTGCTGTCTGTGTTGTTGGTGCTTTAAAGTCACTGCTACTGAAGTTTGGTTCTGACTAAATATGTCATTCGAAGTATCTGATCTAGGACGTTGTAATATTCAGATAGAGTATTCAGACTTCAATGCCAACAAGCAATATTGTCTGCAAAAGATTAAATGCTGTCAGAGAAACTGTTCATAAACTGTAGGCCTGCTGCGCAGCGGAAACTAATTCAAATTTGGAGTTTGCTGAGAAATTTAGCAAGTTGCCCAATTTTGACCAAACCGGAGTTAACATATTTTAATACTAAACCAAATTAATGAATTACCTATACTGTATCTTCAATAAGCAGTCAAAGCGTTTTCAGTGTACTGTTGCTTTATCTACTTATTGTAATTACTAATTAACACATTAACACGTAAAAGCATGCCAACTGAACTTTGACTTACTTCACAAGTCATTAAAAATGATGAACTGACGTCTGTGAAATGTTGTAAAAGCTCTTTAGAACAAACATGTTTCTTTTCATTAAATTAAATTCTTTCTTATTTTGTTTGCTTTATGAATCATAGCACGGGTACAAAGTAATGCAGAATTTGGATTGTGTGTGTAAATAATGCTCTTCCATCTTAAAGCATTGCCTACACGCTTTCATGCAAACTTCTATCCTTTGCATGACATGGAAACAGTGGCAGAGCAAACATAAGAAACCTGCTTCGCTGAGGCGCAGCATGAATAAGCTTTGCTTTGCTTTGCTTTGCGTTTTTCCCGCTTTGTAATCGTGGCGTGCACACAAACGCTGTAGTGACAACGTAATTTATTAACATTCAGCAGAGGATATCGTGAAATGTCCCTCTGAAATATTTTACGTCCACGCCCACAGCACGACTTTGGCACACGATTCTTGTTAATTATCATAATAAAACTGAGCCAGTTATCAATTCTAGCAACAATTCTTCAAAATTGTCCCAAATTTAAAATATTCAAAATTCAAAATGATAATTGCCTTGAAATTCTTTAAATTTAATCACAGCCCATCAACTTCAAAAGAATAAAAGGATGGCTAAAACCAGGCTCAGACATTACTTGATTGTGGCTGGCTTAGCCTTCGGAAGGCCGGCCGGACAGACTTTTGTACACCTCTTGATTTCGAAAAATCGTATGTTTCGATTCACAACAGAAGTTGAAACATTTTCCGATTTTGTCAAAAAGATTGGGGTGTTTTCCATTGTCGAACAACCGAAACCCGTGCTTCGTTCCATTTTTTACTTGTTCAGTTACAAAGTTGGAAGTTTGAAGTTATTATAAAGTTCTGAAGTTATTAAAAGCTTCTTCACTTTATTTGTGTTTCGAAATTTAATTATTATTAACCTAAAAACACTATGGTCGGTTAGCCATTAAAAACGTGTCACTTCAGTTTGGGTTCGAATTCAAACCTAAGCTAGGTTCGATTAATAATCTGAGTTAAACTTTAATAAACTTTAATAAAATTTAATAAACCGATTAATAATCATAATGTCTGAGTTGCTCAATCGGTAGAGCTCAATCATTTGTTGTGGGTTCAATCTCCACCTCAGGCCCGAATTCTGGTGTGTGGTGCTGCAGTGACAACTTTCTTTCTTTCTTTTCTTTTCTTTTCTTTTTTCTTTCTTTCTACTATCTTGAATTGTAAGAGAGTGGGAAATGAATACCTTCACTCAAACGTCAACTGTCCGAAAATAGGAATGGGTGCAATTACAGCGAAACCTCAAACTTTGTGAACAAGAATAATCAGAAGCAACCTAGGTTTGCTAGTGTCTACGGCACAAAGTGTGAAATTTTCAGAAATAATCTCAATCATATAATCGAGAACAAATCGATTAATGAAATGAGCAGTATCGCTATTCCATGCCGCTTAAATCTGTAATTGCGTAGTATATACAAAAAGTGTTACGATTCCAGTAGTTTAATTAAATTCTAATACTATTTTGGCCATAGTTCAGTTAGTCTAATCCTTCTCATTTCGCAATTGATGGAAATAAAAGAATTGGATTAAACCTGGAACTTTCTGGCTTTACAGAAGTTTCATTAGAAAGGCGTCTACTAAAATATATAATGTAATGCCACGACCTAACAGTTTCCCATACAACTCGACAAGATTATAGCAATCCTTGAAATTAGGTCTAGAGTTCTGAATACAAGACTGAACTGAAATATCAAGAAACAATTGAAGTAAGATTTAATTTAATCCCAGTTCTGGCATAATCTTGCCGTAGACTTTTTCTGATAAGTTCCCTGACATGATGTGCATTGTATTGATTGATTGATTGCTTGATTGACCCAGAAGAGTCCAAGAGTCCAAAAGAGTCGCTATAAATACGGGGATGAATACGTCTGAGAAGCACTTAATAAACAATAATTCAATAAACTTGTCTGAGAAGCACTAAGAACGGTGTCGCCGATTGCGAAGAAAATAACTTAAAATACTAAAAGTTTGTATTCAGCAAGATTTAATCCTCTTGACGTTTTTGGCTATATTTTCAAACTTTAAGACAAACTTTGGTGATTACGATTATCTGACGGAAAAGTATTGTTAGTTATCAGCATACATCATTACAGTAAAGCTGCTACATGTTACTTTTCTGATATGGTAGCAGAGGTGTCAGCATTCTTCTAACCACTGCGCATAAACTTTATTCCTCTTGGAACATTTTTCTCCCCCGGCCATGGAAACTATCAGCCGCAGGCGCCTGTACAGTAACAGGAGTAAAGTAGCCAAGAGGATCATAGTATGATGCCATCGATTTTAGAATCTCTCTTTTGGATACTTTGAATTGCTGATGTGACTTCGGCTGTGGAATCGCTAGTGTGTCTTTCTGAACATCCCAACGAAGTCCAAGTACCTTCATGGTTGTATCGGAAACCTTGTCTTCCTTTGGAAGGCAGTTCATGAAACTCTGATCATTACTGGCCCATTCCCTGAGGTTCATGGACGCTTGATTGAAGATAGTCTTTGCTTCATTGTAGAATTTTGATGCAGATACTGTATCATCCACACCTGTCACCAGGTTGTCGACGTACATGTTCTCCTGTATAGTCTTTGACACTAAACTGTCGTATTTCTGAAGGTGAAATTGCACAGTTGCCGCCAGCAGAAAAGGACTGGCAACCACCCCAAAAGGAACCCTGCAGAAGCGGTAAATTTGTAGGTTTTCTTCTACCGCAGGTTTGTGGATGTCTTTTATCCATAGAAATCTAGTTAAATCTCTATCTGGCAGTTGTAGTCCGACTTGAAGAAAAGCTTTTTCAATGTCGGCTAGAATAGCAACTGGCTGTAGCCGAAATCGTAGTAGCAAGCCGACTAAATCTTCTAAGAGTACCGGCCCTCTGTAGATGCATTCATTCAAACTAAGGTTTGATTTTTTGGACTTGGCTGACCCGTCGTAGACAATTCTGACTTTTGTCGTAGTTTTTTGTGGTGTCAAGACGGCATGATGTGGGATATAATGCAAGATCGGACCCACACTTGTATCGTCGTTAACCAGCTCAACCACATCCTTACTGATTTGATCTTTTATGATATCGTCGTATTTCTGTCGTAAGTCTTCTGGTAGCTTCCTCAAAAGCGAGTGTAGCCTGCCTACAGCCAACTGAAAGTTGTCTGGCAATTCAATTTCGCCGCCATTGTAGGGCCATTTTACGTAGTATCTTTCGTTAGAAAATGATATAGTGTTCAAGAATTGCTGAAGAGCGTTATCATCATCAGTATGTTCTATGGATTCTTTGATCCCAATCGTTTCCAGACTCCAAAATCTTTCCAATTCTTCGCCAGCGACCTTTAGTTGAAATTGTTCTTCAGTTTCTGAATGTTTTCCACAAGCTTGAACAATGCAGTTGTTTGCTAGAGTTACCATTGAGATTGTGTCGTCGCCGTATAAAGCATCCTTTTCTGAGCTTCTACCGGTTACAATCCATCCCAACTTTGATCCTAGAAGATACAGTCCAGTCTTTAATGTGTGTCTTTCCATGGTCATAAAATCCATGTAGTAGTCTGATCCGACCAAAAGCTCAACAGTGGTGACTTCATTTTGTTGTGGTAACGTATCAGCAAGGCTTAGATTAAGGGTAGATACCTCATCAGCTATGTTTAATGGTGCTCTTTGAATCTTTCCTGTAATCTCTTCCACAATGTTCACAGTCATATTGCAGCTTTCACCACACTTTAGCTTGATACGTACTACGGTTGTTGGGCTTTCTATATACTTGGCTGTGCGGCTTGCAAAAGTTGATATTGACAGCATTTCTTTCTGCATTTCAGGGAGATCCAAAAGTCGCGCTATCTTGCTGGTAAGGTAACTTCTCTGGCTGCCTGAATCCAACAGTATTCTGATCTTAACTGTCACTTCTGTTTGTGGGTTGGAGACATCCACCAGTGCTGTTTGTAGTATGACAGATTCCCCTGAAGCTAGTAATGCTTGGTTTGGTACCGTTGGGTTTAGAGTACTGTGGACAGTGTCTTCCTCAGTAGTAGAAACACTCACTTGACAACTTGTATTATTTACCATTTTCTTGGGACATAAGCTGCGATGATGGTTGCCGACAATTCCGCAATGTATGCATGCCTTCTGAACTCTACAAACCTTTAAGGAATGATTTTTTCTTAAGCAGTTGAAACAGCTGCCCTTGAGGCATTCCTTTCTCTTTTCAATAGTAGGAAAGGTTGCACATTCATCACTCCAGTGATTTCCGCGACAGTACACACAATTACCCTTCATGACAGCCTTTTGGTGTGTGTTTGAGACCAGAGCTGCAGCAGATGCTTTAGCAGGCTTTTTCACCATCTGGTGGTATGAATATTCTTTTGTAGTAATTTGTGTGGAACTTTGGGAAACCTGTCGATCGGCAGACTCTCGAGCGTTGAGAAATCGTCTCAGCTGGTGACGTAACTCTTCAACTGTCCAAGGAGCTTCCCCATTCTGTTCTTCTAATCTGGTTAGAACTGGTCTAGGCAATTTAGCAAAGTGTCTATGATCAATGTTTTCGCCAAGGGCACTTAAGGAACGTAGATGCTTCTCTAGCTGATCGTACAATGATCGGACGCTGACGGTTGAGCTATTCGGATTGGAAGCTAGCTGAAATCAAAGAGCTGCTACTAAGTCATGACGGAAACTGTAGATCAGCTAGAGTAAGGTTGGCCTCGGGAAATACCCTTCACAGGCCAATCAACTTTCTCTACCCCCTGGAAGTCTTTAGTGAGGACAAGCCAATAGGTGATTTTCAGAAAGAAGATAAGAAGCACCCACAAAGAAAGTCCTTTGACCCTCGCTTTGCCCAAAAACCTGCATGTTCTGGCGATGGTCTACGTGGAGAAAGAAAGGATACAGGTCAAAGCAGTTCCAGCGAAGTTACCCAGTCTTTCAACAGAAGACCTAAAAGGGACGCAGCCGTGAAAGGGGAAGCCAAAACTAAAGAGCTTCTTGAATTTGAGAACAGTTCGCAAGGAAAGCCTTTCTCTCGGGAGTGTCGCCGATTGCGAAGAAAATAACTTAAAATACTAAAAGTTTGCATTCAGCAAGATTTAATCCTCTTGACGTTTTTGGCTATATTTTCAAACTTTAAGACAAACTTTGGTGATTACGATTATCTGACGGAAAAGTATTGTTAGTTATAAGCATACATCATTACAGTAAAGCTGCTACATGTTACTTTTCTGATAAACGGAGCCTACATTATCAGTACAGCACTGTCCCAGATGAAGCAACCCAATGCACCTTGCCGCGGTGGATCGGCAGCACCCCCTCCTGGTCTCTCCGCTGGCAACAAATGGCTTCCCCCCTTACCTGGCTCCCAACGGAGGGGGGCCCAAGAGGTCCTATCAAAAGGGATCCCAACCTAGAAGAAGCAACCCAAACACAGAAGGAATAGTTTCAGTGTCTTATTCATTATTTATGGATTTAAAGGCTTTAGAGCAGTGTTTTGGATATAACTTTTGCAGCAAAATAACATTTAATTCAGGCAATATTTCTGGGCTGTTAAGGCTGCATATCAGCAAATTTCTGGTTTAATGAACGTTCACGTAAATGGGAATTCATTTGTTGATGTTTAAGACTAAGCCTAAGCCGGAATCAAGGGAGTCAATTATAGCTTAATGCAAACTATTGCAGAGACACAGTTCAAATACCGTCAGCTTTGAGTCATTTTCGTCCTAACTAATATTTGTGTTAAATGCCCACATAGTTATTTAATTTAAAAAGCTTGTCCAACTGTGATATTGTTCAGCTGACGTTCGATTTTCTCTGAAAACAGGCGTCAAAGCCTATAAAAAGTTTGCTTGAAGTGTTCTAGAGTGCTTGAGAAGGAGGCCGCAAAATTTTTCGCCATCTCAATTTTGTGATCGCTGAGCTAGAATATTGTTTGGACCTCAAAGGCCTACAAAAATTGTGTTTGGCGCAAACCAAACAACCAAACATTGTTTGTAGCTAACATTTCAAAGATGTTTACTGCATATGTTGTACATAAAAAACAAATTTATTTGTACTGCCAAACATTGCAAAAAGGATTGGTTAGAGTGTGTATAAACAAGCGAAGTTTGCGGACTGACGCCGTGATTTTTTAGAACGCGTGAGGTTTCACTGTTAACGTCGTTATAACAAAGTTTTAACTTAAACTTTAATTTTAACGAATTTCATTTTTAACCAAAACTGTCAAACTTGTGCAGTTGCTTGCTATGTTGGTTGGTGAATCATGATGATAATAACAAACCCACTAGATGTCCCAAAAGTTCCAGCTTTGCAACTATTAGACATCGTTCGAACTTTTGGTAGCTCGAAAACTGTTTTACTAACTGTTTTGAATATCCAGGTCGTATGCGAGATTTGCCGACTTCAATTTTTAGTAGTGTACCAGTATATAACTCTAGTACTAACAAAAATGTATCAGTAATTCACCCGTAAAGGCTATTATTTCAGAATTGCCAATCATACGTATTGTAAAATTTTGTCAGTTCCATTTTTTGATTTATCAAAAAATGCTTCGTAGCTCGATATTTCTTGTTGGAAAGTTTAAATCGTGGAAATAATTTTGTCTGGATTACAGATGTCCAATACAAATAAGTTCGCCTTTATTGTTGCATATTCTCCAACACTATAAAGAAAATAACTAAAATAATTTACAGCCATGCCGTTATTTGAGGGGAAAGAAAATGATAGAAAATGAAAATTTTCCTTTAAATAAAGAAAAAGAAAATGTTCCTTGGATTTTATAATTTGATTTGGCTTCATGCTGCGCTAAGTCTAAAGTATTGGCGACGTTTGCACTTTTCACCTATGCTTTGTGTACATATTTTCGCCTTCAACATATTGTTGAATAGGTTGTAGGACGGGCCTGCGTGCACTCAGTAATTTAAGGCACGGATGCTTGTGAAACTCCGAGTGCAGGGCACGAGTGCGCGAAGCGCAAGAGTTCCCTGTGCGAGGGTTTCACAAGTATGTGGGCGTGTATTAAAGAGTGCACAATGTTGCGTGCTGCAACTAATTTGTGATATAGTTTAGTGTTAGTTTGAATGCGTTAACCACACGAAATGTGAAACCATGCTAAGCATGTTTTTAGAGTTTCCCTGTGAAAACAGTCATATTTCTGCATTGTATGCAGGGTACCAGAGTGTACGTCGCCCTGGACCATGTGCCTGTACGCGTTGTAAAGTGCATTATTAATTCATTGTCAGGTCAGTTTGGATACGAACTCCTTCTAGTTTAATGCCACTGTAGCCTCGTTAGCTCAGTGGCAGAGCGTTGGACCTTTAACTCGGAAGTCGTGGGTGCAAATTCCACCTCAGGTCGAAATTTTTCGGGACTCAGGTGCTGAAGTCACAATTTCATTTCTTACACTCCAGCTAGTTCTGCGAAATACTTCATTCACGTGTACAGTGTCAATAATCTACTGCGTGCACACAAATAACTGACTCCAAGCACTGACATCATTGCATTGACCGAAACATTCATGTCATCTGCAACTGTGGATGACCATACTTGTCAGCTGAATGGGTTCAACCTTTTTCGATACGGCGTGGGCATGGTGGTGGCGGTGCCCTCTGTGTGCATGAATCCATACCCTGCAGTGCATATCTGAAATCTACAACGTTTGAATATACGTGGTTCAGGCTCCACACTGGTGATCACCACCTTCCCTATTTGCCATCTACCAATACTTATTCATTACATCGAAAATTAGCTCAGAATGTTCGTTGAGTGTACTCCGAGCCCACACCGACTTTGAGCTTGAGCTTAATCTTCGTATTTACAACGTCCACATTTAAGCCTGCTCTTTTAGGTAGTTTTATGTATTTCTTGCCATACAACAGTCCTATTGTCCCAAAGCACTGCCAAGGACTAGTATGTTGCTTTCTTTACCTCTCCATATTTTTAAGTGAGCCGCACACACTTTCCGCCTACTATACTCCTACTGTGTATATCGTATATCGTCTACCCAAGCAGGAAGCCATCTGTCCAATTAGTCAAGTTATTTTTAATTCAATCTTAGTATTGTTTTATTAGGCTTTTCTCCTTGAAAATTTAATATTTATTAACAGCTTGATTCATTTCAGAATAATATAAGCATAACTCGGGAATCAAGGGACCCAATTATCTTTCACAAAACTGTTCAAATTCTATGTATCTTTTTCCAATTTTATACCGGGTGTTTGTTAAAGTCCCACGCTTCTTGCCTTTAAAATGATGTTAAAACGTTGCGCAGGAAGATGCTGTGCCAGATCTGCAGTGTGAACTGCTGTCAGGATAATATGAAGACATTCTTTCTAAGGTGTTATATTTTAATTTATTTTAATCCAAATTTCGACCAGCAAGTAAATCCTAACTTCATTGCCTGAAGTTTACTTTACCGCCCAGCAGTAAAAATGTTCAATGCGCTTTTACGTAGCATTTGAATACTTTGATGGTCAAACTAGCTGTGATATGAAAGTCTGCTATGTAGTAAGAATCATTCTGCCCGAATGAATGGTCGTCATACATGGCTTGTTTATGGTTTGTTAACAAGTGGTGATTTGAGTTTAATAGGTCATTCTGAGTGGCTGTGGTCTAGTACAGCAGGATGCAACATATTTCTAGCTCAATCTAACCGTAACCAATCACGGTAGCTGAATTCACAAATCTAAATGTTTGAATTCCGAACACCTATGCGTCTGTCAAAAGATTCTGATCCCCATTGCTGGCTGACATTCCGAGGAGAATTTTAAAAAAAATTTCACTTTAATTCCGTGTTTCGGACTGCAGAAGGAAAAATCAACAATTTAGCTCGAAGAACTTCACTCATTTTCGGATTTCTGGAATGTACAACGAAACGTCGGGAATTTAGCTCGAAGAACTTCACTTATTTTTGGCAACAGTTAGAGTTTAGAGTACAGTTAGAGTAACAGTTAGAAGAAAGAAGGGAAAGGGGGGAGGGGAGACACACAACCGGGTTTTACAACATAATCACAAAATTGACTTCACAAAGTTCACAAAATAGTTTATAATAACTCCAGGCTGCTGCGGAATTTTTGGAATCTACATATCTTTGGATAGTACCATACAAAGAATGGATGATCTTTAATCCAGGCTCTTCCTAGAGGATGATAAGCGGCAATCCACCAAGATGACATCCAGTGAAATAGCTTAGCCGAAACACTGAAGAAATCCACAATTGCTATAGCAATTTGATATTCAAAGGTACTGTCCTTGGTCCAAAATTTACCATAAATCAACAAGCACATTATGTTTCCCTAGCATTCCAGCGATAGCAATAATTGGATTTACAATACAGTAGAAAAGATACTTTATGTCAATCATGATCTGAAATTGTACAAATATTATGAACGCATAAAAAATAAAATGGTAAGAATGGAAAGAATAATGGAGATTAGACTTTAGAGTCTATTAAACAGGCATATACATTTGGTTGAAGTAAGATATTAGTACTTTGTAGTGAACATACGAAGTGTATTCGTGCAAAAAAGGATTACTGTAGCTCGACTTTTTTTAATATCTTGAATGGCTAGATTTGTGCTTAAGGTAAAGCTGTTATGGCAAGTGCCACATTCTGCTACAATACACAATGTGTTTCTCATCTGTTTTATGATAATCAGACAATGCTACACAATAACTCTAAGTAGTTACAATGAGTGCGGTTTTGTTGAAAGTCATTGATTTTTTATGTTTTCCATTTACAAATTAAGCAAACGTAGCATGGCAATCTTTTATTAATGTGATTTGGCAATATTACATCTGATACTTTTCATTTTCACCAAGATCAGACTTTTTCTTTTTACAGGAGAGACTAACAGAAAACCAGACTCCTGTAACTATTGACTGTTCACATTAATTTTTCTGTCTGTGTTGTTGGCGCTTTAAAGTCATTGCCAATGAAGTTTGGCTCAGACTGCATAATTCGAAGTATCTGAACTATGACGTTGTAACCTTCATTGACATTTTCCGATTTCGTTAAAAAGGTTGGGGTGTTCTCCGTTGTCGAACAACCGAAACCTGTGCCTCGTTCCACTTTTACTTGTTTAGGTTAAACAAAGTTGAAATTTTCAAGTTATTATGAAGTTCTGAAGTTATTAAGCTTCTTCACTTATATGTGTTTCGAAATTTAATTATTAATCTAAAGACAGTACGGTAGGTTAGCCATTCAAAATTGTGTCACTAAAGTTTGGGTTCGAATTCACAGTAAAGATAGGTTCGATTGTGTCTGAGTTACTCAATCGGTAGAGCGTCGGTCTATTTAACCTATTGTTGTGGGTTCAATCCCCACCTCAGGCCCGAATTCTGGTCTGTGGTGCTGAAGTGACAGCTTTCTTTCTTTCGTCTACTATCTTGTATTGTAAGAGAGTAGGAAATGAATACCTCCACTCAAAGGCCAACTGTCCGAAAATAGGAATGGGTGCATTTACATCCAAAACTTTTGCTACGACTCTGTGAACAAGAATAATCGGAAGCAACCTAAGTTTGCTAGTATCTACGGCACAGAGTCTGAAATGTTTAGAAATAATCTCAATCATATAACTTATAAGAAATTGATTAATGAAATGAGCAGTCTGCACTATTTCATGCCGCTTAAATCTGTAATTGCGTCGTATATAAAAAAGTGTTACGATTCCAGTAGTTTTATAAATTCAAAGACTATTTTGACCATAGTTCAGTTAGTCTAATCCTTCTCATTTCGCAATTGATAGAAATAAAAGAATTGGATTAAACCTGGAACTTTCTGGCGAACTACTAAAATATAAAATGTAATGCCACGACCTAACTGTTTCCCATACAACTCGACAAGATTATAGCAATCGTTGAAATTAGGTCTACAGTTCTGAATACAAAACTGAACTGAAATATCAAGAAACAATTGAAGTAAGATTTAATTTAATCCCAGTTCTGGCATAATCTTGCCGTAGACTTTTTCTGATAAGTTCCCTGACATGATGTGCATTGTATTGATTGATTGATTGATTGATTGACCCAGAAGAGTCCAAGAGTCCAAAAGAGTCGCTATAAATACGAGGATGAATACGTCTGAGAAGCACTTAATAAACAATAATTCAATAAACTTGTCTGAGAAGCACTAAGAACGGAGCCTACATAATCAGTACAGCACTGTCCCAGATGAAGCAACCCAATGCACCTTGCCGCGGTGGATCGGCAGCACCCCCTCCTGGTCTCTCCGATGGCAACAAACCTTACCTTACCTTACCTTACCTGGCTCCCAACGGAGGGGGGCCCAAGATGTCCTATCAAAAGGGGTCCCTACCTAGAAGAAGCAACCCAAACACAGAAGGAATAGTTTCAGTGTCTTATTCATTATTTATGGATTTAAAGGCTTTAGAGCAGTGTTTTGGATATAACTTTTGCAGCAAAATAACATTTAATTCAGGCAATATTTCTGGGCTGTTAAGGCTGCATATCAGCAAATTTCTGGTTTAATGAACGTTCACTTAAATGGGAATTCATTTGTTGATGTTTAAGACTAAGCCTAAGCCGGAATCAAGGGAGTCAATTATAGTTTAATGCAAACTATTGCAGAGACACAGTTCAAATACCGTCAGCTTTGAGTCATTTTCGTCCTAACTAATATTTGTGTTAAATGCCCACATAGTTATTTAATTTAAAAATCTTGTCCAACTGTGATATTGTTCAGCTGACGTTCGATTTTCTCTGAAAACAGGCGTCAAAGCCTATAAAAAGTTTGCTTGAAGTGTTCTAGAGTGCTTGAGAAGGAGGCCGCAAAATTTTTCGCCATCTCAATTTTGTGATCGCTGAGCTAGAATATTGTTTGGACCTCAAAGGCCTACAAAAATTGTGTTTGGCGCAAACCAAACAACCAAACATTGTTTGTAGCTAACATTTCAAAGATGTTTACTGCATATGTTGTACATAAAAAGCAAATTTATTTGTACTGCCAAACATTGCAAAAAGGATTGGTTAGAGTGTGTATAAACAAGCGAAGTTTGCGGACTGACGCCGTGATTTTTTAGAACGCGTGAGGTTTCACTGTTAACGTCGTTATAACAAAGTTTTAACTTAAACTTTAATTTTAACGAATATCATTTTTAACCAAAACTGTCAAACTTGTGCAGTTGCTTGCTATGTTGGTTGGTGAATCATGATGATAATAACAAACCCACTAGATGTCCCAAAAGTTCCAGCTTTGCAACTATTAGACATCGTTCGAACTTTTGGTAGCTCGAAAACTGTTTTACTAACTGTTTTGAATATCCAGGTCGTATGCGAGATTTGCCGACTTCAATTTTTAGTAGTGTACCAGTATATAACTCTAGTACTAACAAAAATGTATCAGTAATTCACCCGTAAAGGCTATTATTTCAGAATTGCCAATCATACGTATTGTAAAATTTTGTCAGTTCCATTTTTTGATTTATCAAAAAATGCTTCGTAGCTCGATATTTCTTGTTGGAAAGTTTAAATCGTGGAAATAATTTTGTCTGGATTACAGATGTCCAATACAAATAAGTTCGCCTTTATTGTTGCATATTCTCCAACACTGTAAAGAAAATAACTAAAATAATTTACAGCCATGCCGTTATTTGAGGGGAAAGAAAATGATAGAAAATGAAAATTTTCCTTTAAATAAAGAAAAAGAAAATGTTCCTTGGATTTTATAATTTGATTTGGCTTCATGCTGCGCTAAGTCTAAAGTATTGGCGACGTTTGCACTTTTCACCTATGCTTTGTGTACATATTTTCGCCTTCAACATATTGTTGAATAGGTTGTAGGACGGGCCTGCGTGCACTCAGTAATTTAAGGCACGGATGCTTGTGAAACTCCGAGTGCAGGGCACGAGTGCGCGAAGCGCAAGAGTTCCCTGTGCGAGGGTTTCACAAGTATGTGGGCGTGTATTAAAGAGTGCACAATGTTGCGTGCTGCAACTAATTTGTGATATAGTTTAGTGTTAGTTTGAATGCGTTAACCACACGAAATGTGAAACCATGCTAAGCATGTTTTTAGAGTTTCCCTGTGAAAACAGTCATATTTCTGCATTGTATGCAGGGTACCAGAGTGTACGTCGCCCTGGACCATGTGCCTGTACGCGTTGTAAAGTGCATTATTAATTTATTGTCAGGTCAGTTTGGATACGAACTCCTTCTAGTTTAATGCCACTGTAGCCTCGTTAGCTCAGTGGCAGAGCGTTGGACCTTTAACTCGGAAGTCGTGGGTGCAAATTCCACCTCAGGTCGAAATTTTTCGGGACTCAGGTGCTGAAGTCACAATTTCATTTCTTACACTCCAGCTAGTTCTGCGAAATACTTCATTCACGTGTACAGTGTCAATAATCTACTGCGTGCACACAAATAACTGACTCCAAGCACTGACATCATTGCATTGACCGAAACATTCATGTCATCTGCAACTGTGGATGACCATACTTGTCAGCTGAATGGGTTCAACCTTTTTCGATACGGCGTGGGCATGGTGGTGGCGGTGCCCTCTGTGTGCATGAATCCATACCCTGCAGTGCATATCTGAAATCTACAACGTTTGAATATACGTGGTTCAGGCTCCACACTGGTGATCACCACCTTCCCTATTTGCCATCTACCAATACTTATTCATTACATCGAAAATTAGCTCAGAATGTTCGTTGAGTGTACTCCGAGCCCACACCGACTTTGAGCTTGAGCTTAATCTTCGTATTTACAACGTCCACATTTAAGCCTGCTCTTTTAGGTAGTTTTATGTATTTCTTGCCATACAACAGTCCTATTGTCCCAAAGCACTGCCAAGGACTAATATGTTGCTTTCTTTACCTCTCCATATTTTTAAGTGAGCCGCACACACTTTCCGCCTACTATACTCCTACTGTGTATATCGTATATCGTCTACCCAAGCAGGAAGCCATCTGTCCAATTAGTCAAGTTATTTTTAATTCAATCTTAGTATTGTTTTATTAGGCTTTTCTCCTTGAAAATTTAATATTTATTAACAGCTTGATTCATTTCAGAATAATATAAGCATAACTCGGGAATCAAGGGACCCAATTATCTTTCACAAAACTGTTCAAATTCTATGTATCTTTTTCCAATTTTATACCGGGTGTTTGTTAAAGTCCCACGCTTCTTGCCTTTAAAATGATGTTAAAACGTTGCGCAGGCAGATGCTGTGCCAGATCTGCAGTGTGAACTGCTGTCAGGATAATATGAAGACATTCTTTCTAAGGTGTTATATTTTAATTTATTTTAATCCAAATTTCGACCAGCAAGTAAATCCTAACTTCATTGCCTGAAGTTTACTTTACCGCCCAGCAGTAAAAATGTTCAATGCGCTTTTACGTAGCATTTGAATACTTTGATGGTCAAACTAGCTGTGATATGAAAGTCTGCTATGTAGTAAGAATCATTCTGCCCGAATGAATGGTCGTCATACATGGCTTGTTTATGGTTTGTTAACAAGTGGTGATTTGAGTTTAATAGGTCATTCTGAGTGGCTGTGGTCTAGTACAGCAGGATGCAACATATTTCTAGCTTAATCTAACCGTAACCAATCACGGTAGCTGAATTCACAAATCTAAATGTTTGAATTCCGAACACCTATGCGTCTGTCAAAAGATTCTGATCCCCATTGCTGGCTGACATTCCGAGGAGAATTTTCAAAAAAAATTTCACTTTAATTCCGTGTTTCGGACTGCAGAAGGAAAATCAACAATTTAGCTCGAAGAACTTCACTCATTTTCGGATTTCTGGAATGTACAACGAAACGTCGGGAATTTAGCTCGAAGAACTTCACTTATTTTTGGCAACAGTTAGAGTTTAGAGTACAGTTAGAGTAACAGTTAGAAGAAAGAAGGGAAAGGGGGGAGGGGAGACACACAACCGGGTTTTACAACATAATCACAAAATTGACTTCACAAAGTTCACAAAATAGTTTATAATAACTCCAGGCTGCTGCGGAATTTTTGGAATCTACATATCTTTGGATAGTACCATACAAAGAATGGATGATCTTTAATCCAGGCTCTTCCTAGAGGATGATAAGCGGCAATCCACCAAGATGACATCCAGTGAAATAGCTTAGCCGAAACACTGAAGAAATCCACAATTGCTATAGCAATTTGATATTCAAAGGTACTGTCCTTGGTCCAAAATTTACCATAAATCAACAAGCACATTATGTTTCCCTAGCATTCCAGCGATAGCAATAATTGGATTTACAATACAGTAGAAAAGATACTTTATGTCAATCATGATCTGAAATTGTACAAATATTATGAACGCATAAAAAATAAAATGGTAAGAATGGAAAGAATAATGGAGATTAGACTTTAGAGTCTATTAAACAGGCATATACATTTGGTTGAAGTAAGATATTAGTACTTTGTAGTGAACATACGAAGTGTATTCGTGCAAAAAAGGATTACTGTAGCTCGACTTTTTTTAATATCTTGAATGGCTAGATTTGTGCTTAAGGTAAAGCTGTTATGGCAAGTGCCACATTCTGCTACAATACACAATGTGTTTCTCATCTGTTTTATGATAATCAGACAATGCTACACAATAACTCTAAGTAGTTACAATGAGTGCGGTTTTGTTGAAAGATTGATTTTTTATGTTTTCCATTTACAAATTAAGCAAACGTAGCATGGCAATCTTTTATTAATGTGATTTGGCAATATTACATCTGATACTTTTCATTTTCACCAAGATCAGACTTTTTCTTTTTACAGGAGAGACTAACAGAAAACCAGACTCCTGTAACTATTGACTGTTCACATTAATTTTTCTGTCTGTGTTGTTGGCGCTTTAAAGTCATTGCCAATGAAGTTTGGCTCAGACTGCATAATTCGAAGTATCTGAACTATGACGTTGTAACCTTCATTGACATTTTCCGATTTCGTTAAAAAGGTTGGGGTGTTCTCCGTTGTCGAACAACCGAAACCTGTGCCTCGTTCCACTTTTACTTGTTTAGGTTAAACAAAGTTGAAATTTTCAAGTTATTATGAAGTTCTGAAGTTATTAAGCTTCTTCACTTATATGTGTTTCGAAATTTAATTATTAATCTAAAGACAGTACGGTAGGTTAGCCATTCAAAATTGTGTCACTAAAGTTTGGGTTCGAATTCACAGTAAAGATAGGTTCGATTGTGTCTGAGTTACTCAATCGGTAGAGCGTCGGTCTATTTAACCTATTGTTGTGGGTTCAATCCCCACCTCAGGCCCGAATTCTGGTCTGTGGTGCTGAAGTGACAGCTTTCTTTCTTTCGTCTACTATCTTGTATTGTAAGAGAGTAGGAAATGAATACCTCCACTCAAAGGCCAACTGTCCGAAAATAGGAATGGGTGCATTTACATCCAAAACTTTTGCTACGACTCTGTGAACAAGAATAATCGGAAGCAACCTAAGTTTGCTAGTATCTACGGCACAGAGTCTGAAATGTTTAGAAATAATCTCAATCATATAACTTATAAGAAATTGATTAATGAAATGAGCAGTCTGCACTATTTCATGCCGCTTAAATCTGTAATTGCGTCGTATATAAAAAAGTGTTACGATTCCAGTAGTTTTATAAATTCAAAGACTATTTTGACCATAGTTCAGTTAGTCTAATCCTTCTCATTTCGCAATTGATAGAAATAAAAGAATTGGATTAAACCTGGAACTTTCTGGCGAACTACTAAAATATAAAATGTAATGCCACGACCTAACTGTTTCCCATACAACTCGACAAGATTATAGCAATCGTTGAAATTAGGTCTACAGTTCTGAATACAAAACTGAACTGAAATATCAAGAAACAATTGAAGTAAGATTTAATTTAATCCCAGTTCTGGCATAATCTTGCCGTAGACTTTTTCTGATAAGTTCCCTGACATGATGTGCATTGTATTGATTGATTGATTGATTGATTGACCCAGAAGAGTCCAAGAGTCCAAAAGAGTCGCTATAAATACGAGGATGAATACGTCTGAGAAGCACTTAATAAACAATAATTCAATAAACTTGTCTGAGAAGCACTAAGAACGGAGCCTACATAATCAGTACAGCACTGTCCCAGATGAAGCAACCCAATGCACCTTGCCGCGGTGGATCGGCAGCACCCCCTCCTGGTCTCTCCGATGGCAACAAACCTTACCTTACCTTACCTTACCTGGCTCCCAACGGAGGGGGCCCAAGATGTCCTATCAAAAGGGGTCCCTACCTAGAAGAAGCAACCCAAACACAGAAGGAATAGTTTCAGTGTCTTATTCATTATTTATGGATTTAAAGGCTTTAGAGCAGTGTTTTGGATATAACTTTTGCAGCAAAATAACATTTAATTCAGGCAATATTTCTGGGCTGTTAAGGCTGCATATCAGCAAATTTCTGGTTTAATGAACGTTCACTTAAATGGGAATTCATTTGTTGATGTTTAAGACTAAGCCTAAGCCGGAATCAAGGGAGTCAATTATAGTTTAATGCAAACTATTGCAGAGACACAGTTCAAATACCGTCAGCTTTGAGTCATTTTCGTCCTAACTAATATTTGTGTTAAATGCCCACATAGTTATTTAATTTAAAAATCTTGTCCAACTGTGATATTGTTCAGCTGACGTTCGATTTTCTCTGAAAACAGGCGTCAAAGCCTATAAAAAGTTTGCTTGAAGTGTTCTAGAGTGCTTGAGAAGGAGGCCGCAAAATTTTTCGCCATCTCAATTTTGTGATCGCTGAGCTAGAATATTGTTTGGACCTCAAAGGCCTACAAAAATTGTGTTTGGCGCAAACCAAACAACCAAACATTGTTTGTAGCTAACATTTCAAAGATGTTTACTGCATATGTTGTACATAAAAAGCAAATTTATTTGTACTGCCAAACATTGCAAAAAGGATTGGTTAGAGTGTGTATAAACAAGCGAAGTTTGCGGACTGACGCCGTGATTTTTTAGAACGCGTGAGGTTTCACTGTTAACGTCGTTATAACAAAGTTTTAACTTAAACTTTAATTTTAACGAATATCATTTTTAACCAAAACTGTCAAACTTGTGCAGTTGCTTGCTATGTTGGTTGGTGAATCATGATGATAATAACAAACCCACTAGATGTCCCAAAAGTTCCAGCTTTGCAACTATTAGACATCGTTCGAACTTTTGGTAGCTCGAAAACTGTTTTACTAACTGTTTTGAATATCCAGGTCGTATGCGAGATTTGCCGACTTCAATTTTTAGTAGTGTACCAGTATATAACTCTAGTACTAACAAAAATGTATCAGTAATTCACCCGTAAAGGCTATTATTTCAGAATTGCCAATCATACGTATTGTAAAATTTTGTCAGTTCCATTTTTTGATTTATCAAAAAATGCTTCGTAGCTCGATATTTCTTGTTGGAAAGTTTAAATCGTGGAAATAATTTTGTCTGGATTACAGATGTCCAATACAAATAAGTTCGCCTTTATTGTTGCATATTCTCCAACACTGTAAAGAAAATAACTAAAATAATTTACAGCCATGCCGTTATTTGAGGGGAAAGAAAATGATAGAAAATGAAAATTTTCCTTTAAATAAAGAAAAAGAAAATGTTCCTTGGATTTTATAATTTGATTTGGCTTCATGCTGCGCTAAGTCTAAAGTATTGGCGACGTTTGCACTTTTCACCTATGCTTTGTGTACATATTTTCGCCTTCAACATATTGTTGAATAGGTTGTAGGACGGGCCTGCGTGCACTCAGTAATTTAAGGCACGGATGCTTGTGAAACTCCGAGTGCAGGGCACGAGTGCGCGAAGCGCAAGAGTTCCCTGTGCGAGGGTTTCACAAGTATGTGGGCGTGTATTAAAGAGTGCACAATGGTGCGTGCTGCAACTAATTTGTGATATAGTTTAGTGTTAGTTTGAATGGGTTAACCACACGAAATGTGAAACCATGCTAAGCATGTTTTTAGAGTTTCCCTGTGAAAACAGTCATATTTCTGCATTGTATGCAGGGTACCAGAGTGTACGTCGCCCTGGACCATGTGCCTGTACGCGTTGTAAAGTGCATTATTAATTTATTGTCAGGTCAGTTTGGATACGAACTCCTTCTAGTTTAATGCCACTGTAGCCTCGTTAGCTCAGTGGCAGAGCGTTGGACCTTTAACTCGGAAGTCGTGGGTGCAAATTCCACCTCAGGTCGAAATTTTTCGGGACTCAGGTGCTGAAGTCACAATTTCATTTCTTACCAACTAGTTCTGTGAATTACTTCATTCATGTGTACTGTGTCAATAATCTACTGCTTGGACACAAATAACTGAGATGCACGATGTGGAGTCAGTCTAGTTCGTGGCATCGGGATAAAGCACGGCAAATATTAACACTAAGCCATATCACAATTATCATTGATGCTGACAGCTGTTATCCTAGCTTGCGCTATTAAAAGTTTCTTCTGTTTCAAGAAAAAGAACAACAAAGAAAATTTAAAGAAAATTTTGTCCCCTCAAACAACGGTGTCCGTTCAAAACGTCTAAAGTCAAAACGTCTAACGTTCATAACGTCTACCGACGAAACGTCTAACGACGAAACGTCTACTGACAAAACGTCTAAATTTTCTAAATTTGTGTCACACGTTCAAAACGTCTAAAATCATTTTTAAAGAAAGCAAATCGGGTTTAATGTTATTTTGAAGTAAATGTATTTTAAAATCACATTAAATTAAACTCCACGTCTAGTTTATTGTTTCATTTCAAATTGTGCTTACATAGTTTTTAAATATTTCCGAAATGCCAGGGTGTGCAAATCATACATGGGCAATGGATGCGACCGTGTCCTATACAGCCAACGAAAATTTTGCGCGGGGGTCAAAAATTTCTAATTAGACTTGTTTATTGTAATTTTTCATGCATCAACCTTGTCAAGCGATTACTTTAGCTAAAAATCAGTATTCGGGGCAACTAAAAAGGCTCTCGGGGTATTTTTGTGCAAAACATATCTGTTAAAGGGCAATTCTACAGCGTGTGTATATTAAGTGCCCCACAATCGCTGGAAAAACATCGGTCGAATTTTCGCAAAAACTGCATTTTTAATCATTACAGAAAAAGAAATAACTGTTGGGTAATGATCACGCCTCGAATAGCTGGCCTTACCAAATAATCGACAAATTTAGTTAATTGTACGGCCTGCGTAGCTCAAGAAGTGATGGATTATTTGATTTCTGCAAAAAATGACAAGTTTTTGACGCTAAAATATGAGAGTTTGTTGGCTATATCTCACAATAGAGAAAAGCTAGAAAGTTGTTTCAAAAAGCAATACTGTAGGGCATAAAGAGATCTTTCGAATGAATATAGGTGTAACTATGAAGCTGCTAGCCAGCTGTCATAAATCTGCTAAATCCACCCCGAACGGAAACGCCCACTTTTCGAAGCGGGACTACGTCGAGGGTGCTGCTTTGCGCGAGGGTCTCAACAGTGCTGACCCCTGCGCAGAAACACGCTGCTTTGCGCGAGGGTCCCAACAGTGCTGACCCCTGCGCAGAGACACGCTGCTTTGCGCGAAAGTTCCAACAGTGCTGACCCCTGCGCAGAGACACGCTGCTTTGCGCGAGGGTCTCAACAGTGCTGACCCCTGCGCAGAGACACGATGCTTTGCGCGAGGGTCCCAACAGTGCTGACCCCTGCGCAGAGACACGCTGCTTTGTGCGAGGGTTCCAACAGTGCTGACCCCTGCGCAGAGGCACGCTGCTCTGCGCGAGGGTTCCAAAAATGCTGAACCCCGCACAGGGTCTTCTGCGCAGCACTTTGCGCTGCGCGGGGGTCACAAATTTTGCTGCGCACTGCGCGGGGGTTTCGGAGTCTGGCCTATACATGTATAGGCCCAGTATAGGCATTGCGCATGTGGTGCAAATGACTTGAAATATTTATAAAAATTACAATTTACAATTTACATTTCACTTCTCAATTCCAGAAATTTTAGAACTTATGCTTAAAATCAATAAGTAATCAGCAATCAGTGAAGTCTGCTGCACCATATTTACTTGAAATTCAGGATTTGGCAAGACCCTGCCACCCATGCCCAAAGCGGCCGATAGGAAAACTGACCCAGACCTTATACAAAATAAGTAAAAATAGTCACCAAAAGTTGGGAATGTTTAGACGTTTTGAACGTGTGACACAGTTTTCAAAAAATTAGACGTTTTGTCAGTAGACGTTTTGTCGTTAAACGTTTCGTCGGTAGACGTTATGAACGTTAGACGTTTTGACTTTAGACGTTTTGATAGGGAACCCAAACAACGGCATGTCTGTTCTTGGTTTCTGTTAAAGCAGTCCTGAAACTCCATTACGGCAACGATGCTAAATTGCTCTCAGCAAAACACTTACATTGATAACAGTGATAACATTGCCCTGAGTTTAAGATCAACAGTTTTAACTCTTATTAGGGGCATTAGGGCTTTTAGAAGGGAGTGACCTTTGACTGAGCAGGTCAGTAGGTATATAAATCAGTGGGTTGTTAGTCACCTAGCCTACTCTGAGTACCCATTAGACCATGCTTATTTAAAAATTTTGTGATCATACATCCTTCATTGATTGCGTTCGAACGTTCACTACATGAGACGGGCGCAACTGCTACCTTATCTACCAATAACTTTTCCTTATAATTTATGGAATCCTGCCTTCGCTATTACAGCCTTCCCTATTTGCCATCTACCAATACTTATCCACTACATCGAAAATTAGCTCAGAATGTTCGTTGAGTGTACTCCGAGCTCACACCGGCCTTGAGCTTGAGCTTAATCTACTTACTAATATTTACAACGTCCACATCTTAAACTCTTTTACGTAGTTTTATGTATTTCTTGCCATACAACAGTCCTATTGTCCCAAAGCACTGCCAAGGACTAGTATGTTGCTTTCTTTATCTCTCCATATTTTTAAGTGAGCCGCACACACTTTCCGCCTACTATACTCCTACTGTGTAGTATATCGTCTACCCAAGCAGGAAGCCATCTGTCCAGTTAATCAAGTTATTTTTTTAATTCAATCTTAGTATTGTTTTATTAGGCTTTTCTCCTTGAAAATTTAATATTTATTAACAGCTTGATTCATTTCAGAATATTATAAGTATAACTCGGGAATCAAGGGACCCAATTATCTTTCACAAAACTGTTCAAATTCTATGCATCTTTTTCCAATCTTATACTGCGTGTTTTGTTAAAGTCCCACGCTTCTTGCCTTTAAAATGATGTTTAAACGTTGGGCAGGCAGATTCTGTGCCAGATTTGCAGTGTGAACTGCTGTCAGGATAATATGAATACATTCTTTCTAAGGTGTTATATTTTAATTCATTTTAATGCAAATTTCGACCAGCAAGTAAATCCTAACTTCATTGCCTGAAGTTTAGTTTACAGCACAGCAGTAAAAACTTTCAATGCGCTTTTACGTAGCATTTGAATACTTTGATGGTCAAACTAGCTGTGATATGATAGTCTGCTATGTAGTAAGAATCATTCTGCCCGAATGCATGGTCGTCATACATGGCTTGTTTATGGTTCGTTAACAAGTGGTGATTTGAGTTTAATAGGTCATTCTGAGTGGCTGTGGTCTAGTACGGCTGGATGCAACATATTTCTAGCTCATTGTAACCGTAACCAATCACGGTAGCTGAATTCACAAATCTAAATGTTTGAATTCCGAATACCTAATTAATTTACAAATATGCAGCAGCAAATCCTATGCTTAATAGGGTTGCAGTTGGAACGATTTGACTACTACTTCGATACTGTATAATTGTAATCTTAATCGAAACGAAATTACAATACCTCTCTAACTATTACTAACTGAGTAATGAAGCTAAATGATCAAAACTAAGTGCTTAGCTAACAAGAAAGTGAACGGAGCCTCCGAATCACAGAAGTTTCTTATTATGTAGGATCAATGTGTCAAGTCTAGTTTAAGAAACACTAGCACCCAATTTAGAATTGCTATCCCTCTGAGCAGTTTACTGAGACTGCTAAGGCGCAAGGGTGGTCGCTGGTCGGGTAAGGCTACCACAGCACCTCTACTAATGTATTACATATGCAAATTCCTTTGTTTTGCATGCAAATACGATGTAAATGCCTGGAAGCTGCATGGCAGAGCAAACATGAGATCTGCTGCGCTGAGGCGCAGCAGGAGCACTAAAACCTCTGGGTGTTATTATATGATATTGATACACAATTGTCAAATTTCAAATAGTATCATTTCTGTAAAGAAATAATAATAAACATAACAAAGTGTAGATGGTTTATTTGTTAGAACATCTTGATGTTGCCTATTTAGTTGGTGGGAGCAGCAAAGCCTGAAACAAAGCTATGCAATTATAGCAATACGGGTTAAGGGTACTCTGCTTTGAAAAATCTTAAACAGAAGCTATCAATCAAAGTTGTTTTCCGAATATATTATATATAGCTTTCGAACAAGATAAGGGAACTTGGACGTCTTGGACAATTTCCAACAACTGGAGCAATTTTTGATACGTTTAATTTGAGTGTCTGATTTGTTTTAGTTCTAAAATGAACGAAAAATATTTATTCTATTGCATCGTAAACCCAGTTATTGCCATTATTGGTATTCTGGGAAATTCTGCCTGCTTGCTAGTCTACTCAAAGTACTGGACGAAAGACAACACGTTCGAATATCAAATTGTGATAGCTATTGTTGATTTCTTCAGCGTATCAGCAAAATTGTTTCATTGGATGTCATCTTGGTGGATAGCAGCGCATCATCGTTTGGGACGGGCCTGGGTTATTGAGTATCCATTCTTTGTCTGGTACTACGAGCATTTGTCCGGTTTCATCCGGTTTGGAGCTGATTCTGTTTTACCATTGCTTACCATAGTAATGTGTGTCAACAGAGCATCAGCTCTTTACTGTCCGTTCCTGTATCGGAAGAGTCTGAGAAAGATTATTTTTTGCGTTGGGTTGTCGGCTGCTTTTGGCCTGGCATTTGCTGTCAACTCGATGGAAATTTTTCGTGTGGTTGTCACCAATGGAACGGTCCTTCGAGCTCCTGTGGACGAAACTGTTGTTCCTGTTAGCGTAATATCTGTCCTTGTAGGCTGCCGAAATTTCATCAGCATTTCGTCTATTTTCGTGGTGGCAGGCTTCAACGTCTGCATCTTTAGGAAATACAGGTCAGTCATGAAAGCCACTGCTGCTGCTCTCAACTACGAATCTAAAAACAAGGCTAAGGAAGATAAGCTGAAGATGACATTGCTTTTGACTCAATCTTGTCTAGTTGTCCTAGGGCAATTGCCATTGGCAATTAGCTTCTACATCCAGTATGCGTATCCTGAAAAAGCATTTGGACTGTTGCATGACTTCGCAACTCTTGGTATTACCATGGAGGCATCCCTGAACTTTTTAGCTTATGCGGGGACTAGTCAGTGGTTTCGTGTTGCTGTAGTGAATACTTTGTTTCCTTGCAAGCTCACGGATAAAACTGATGTTGTGGCAATTTCCTCTAGTGCTCATGGCGTGAACCGAGTAACTGCTGTGCCAACTTGAATAGTGATTAAGAAACCAGGTGTGACATCAGTACTAACAAGACTACATAACGCCTAGACTGCTGTGTATAATTACACGTTGAGATTCCAATTTGGGGAGAGGGTTTGGACGTGTATGTACTACAGGTAGAAAATATACTATGCGAGTCAGCGAGCCCCTTTGGAACTATGTACCCATGTAGGGGCGGTCGCAGTGTGAGAGGGTACCAATTTGTGGTGAGGAGATCAGAAGAGATCGCGCATAGCATAGTTTTGGCCTTGAACTTATAAATTTTACCATAGTACTTGCCATACTCTTATCATTATGTAATCTTGGTATTAATAATTGTTCATAAAGATATAGTGTTGTAACAGCTTTTACGTCTATATTTGATAAAGCCAATATTAGTAAACAGGAGAACAAGACATAGTGGTTTATGAGCTGTGTAACTACCCTGTCTAGTGTTTATATAGTAGTTAATTAGTTAGTTGTTTTTACTCATCGTAACATAACATTGGGTATATAATTTGAACGAAATAATAAACAACTAATAACAATAATAAATAACTAATAGTTTAACGTTATAATGAGTTGTTGCAATTAGTATGAAGAGTGGGTTTATAGAATAATTCGCGAGTACAATACGCCTTAGAAAGTGTCAATATTGTAAAGATTTGACTCCGCCAGGAATCGAGCCACGGACCTCACGGACTGCAGTCAGGCGTGCAACCACTACAGTACGGAGCCAGGAGAGAAGAGGACATAATTTTTATATCACAGTTGTTCTCTGTACAGTATGTGTAATTTCAATTTACGAGTTGAATACGTATAAATCGCATGACGGTAGAATCTGACATACACCCCAATATTGCTGTTGTTTCATAAATCCGTAATAGTGGTCCTGAAAACCAAAACTAATTTTATCATATGCATGAGAAAGAAAACATGTTCAGCTATGTTTGCACCCGATTGCACCAAATGTGTTCAAAACCTAATTAGCTAAATTAGATTTTAAACAGATGTTAAATGTGTTTAAGTGACCAGAGCACTGCACCAACTTAAATATATTTAAAATTTGTTTAAAATCTGATTACCTATTGAAACTTAATTAGATTTTAAAAATGCCTTGTACTATGCTTAAAATCTGTTTAACGTGAAAATCCAGTATGCTAATGGAAGATTTCAATGTAATCACCATTATTTTACTTGGGTGACAAATGTATTTTGTTTATTTACAATTAAGAAATCTAATAGGTTCAGAATTTAAAGAGATTCATTTCTTTGTACTTGGTTGCTCCAACCAAAAACAATTTCTGGTTATGTATTTATTTGTAACTCGAAATCGTGGAAAAAGTTACATTCACACTTTTAGCAACAGCTATTTTTCCTGAGGTAGGAACAGTAGGTTACTACAGTTTGTCACCACCACTAAATAAGTAAAATAGCAGGGTTTATGGAATTCATACTAAAGCTAAGCTTACTATTGATACAAAAGAAGACATCAAGTGTTGAAAATGTAATAATTAGATTTTAAGCAGTTTTTCACTATAAGACTTAAAATTTTGCCATTGGATAGCGCTACTACTTCAAAGCTGCCGCTCTGTGTCTGATAAGCTGTTTTAACAACGTGACGCTGAATTAGATTTTAGCAAAAGGATTTTAAATAGAAGTTAAAACGATTTTACGTTAAAACATTTTGGTGCAACAGAAAATGTGTATAGCGTTGAAATCTTTCCAGCTAATAAGATATTAAGATAAATAGGTTTTACGTAGAAACATTTGTTGCAATCGGGCGTTGATATCTAAGTATAATTTATTAAGGCTTTGCATGCATTCAGAGGGCCATACAACGAAACAATCTACAAACGAAGCTTGCAACTATGAAACTTGATTCTGTGATGCTGCAGCTGAGAACATAAGTTCAAGCCATTATTAAGATCCTCTGCCAGTAAATTGCCGTGGGTGGGAGGACTTTCTTTTAGATTATATTTTCGAGATTTTCAATTCAAACGTAACAAGTAGGCCCCAAACGGGGCATGATTCCTGCGTAGACCTGTAAAATTCAATTTGCCAATGTTTTACTTCCCTCTCTGCATATATTTGTACATACATCAATCGACAATCAACGAAGCGTCATGTATCATCTAAATTTTTCCAGTATGCAAATTCACGACGAGCCGTAGACAAAACGATTAGGTAACAGTTCCTGGAAAATAAGAATTGAAAAGAGTTTATAATATAGATGCAAAGCCGTTCAAGTTCTACAGCATTGTCTATGTTAACTTGCTAATATTCCTTTATATTGTTCCATGCTCTTCGACAGCGCCTAATTTAAATTAATTTAAAGTGATCTCAAAGGTTTATGTCAAAATCTATTAAACTGGCTGAGCTGCTTGTTTCATTATCCCAACCAGTACATACCTGATCACCGCTGTACTGCTCCCAAGCAGCATCGGTGCAAAAATTGCCAGTCTTTTTAAGACTGCTGACAGCCAGCGACTGCGAAGACTCAGTCAGTTTAGTCCCCTTATATAGACAGAACCTAATTTGCATAAATTAAGTACAGAAATTATCAAAAAAGATTCCCTATACTAGCCCTGTGTTGAAGATAGGGCGTCACCTAGAGCAAAAGGCAATAATACACACTAAACATAGACACTTTTCGATTTATACATTCCAGCTCCAGCCGGAATAAAAAAAGTTTCTGTGCTTTGGAAGTATCGTTTGTAATTTAATTTGTATCATTTTGCTATTTGCTTTGCCATTTGCTAATTTATGTGACTTTTGCATTCTTTGTCTGTTCTAGGTACCAGGAACCAAGTTTGGAGAAAATTTGAACAGAAAAAATGCAAGAAATTAATTAAATTTTTTTCAATTTTGAGCTGATCACAGCGCCCCGGTCTAAAGTTTTGGCCCCAGTGACTGGATATGGGCAGCCAACTACTTTACTGGGGTGCTGTGCGCGAAAGGCTGGAAACGAAACCTGGACAGGGAGATAGTTCCAGGCCGACCTCGACAAGCCTCGCCAATTAGGATACGCCAGATATTCGTGAAACTAAATCTCACTCCCACTACGTTACCCCAAACTTAAACCTTATGTTCCCTTACTTACCGAACTAACACAACTAAGTCCTAGCTAAAAAACAATAGGCCAAATGGCCGTATTACAAATTTAATATAAAGAAAAGGGGGTGTATGACTGACAATAAGGTTGGGCAAACACTTACAGATTTATTGATCCAGGAGAGAACAGGAAATATTTGTCATAAAGCAATAATCAGTAAAATACAGATCGGCCCCGTCTAGCAGGCTTGGAGGTCCCCGTCCAGTCTATCACCACACTGGAGGTTCTTTACTAATCGTCCCCGAAGTTCAAGAACACTCAGGGGCCCCAAGCAATTATACCGAGTAAAAGTAAACAGAATTTTGACACACAGAGCGAAACGCAGGGACCGACTTGTCAGCGTGAAAGAAAAACGTAAACGGACTGAAAAACACTGGAGGCCGCCATAGTGATTACGAAGTCACGTGACAGGCCTCCAGCCAATGAAACTTTGACAGAGTTTTGAAAGACAATAACTAGGGAAATGCATGATCTATCTTCGTGCAATCACTGACAATTACACAATTTCAAATACAAATTATGGGCTAACGGGGCATTTTTAGCGAAAACAAGATACATAAACTAGGGTCAATTTTGAATGAAGAATCCTTTTAAATAATAATCGAAATATGACAGTAGGGCATCTCCGCCCTACTGTACACCGGGGCCCCCGGTAAGGTGCTCCCTTAACCTATTTCTCGGAATAATTTTCCTAGTAAATTAAAGTAATATTAAAGCGCCCTAGAAACATTATTTTTATAAAACATTTAAATTTGTTACAAAACAATTGCGACACAGTCACCATTCAGCAGCGGTCCAGACTGCAAGATTCAAACAGGGCCTAATCCACCAACACAACTGCCAGCGATATCCAGCAAAGATTGGAATTAAAATGGGCAAAATTAGATTTTCGGCAGCGAGCTAGGCTGCAAAATAATTCAAAAGTTGGCAAAGATGGGCGCAAAAGCTCCCAAAATATTGGAAACAATAATTGCAGCAAAAATTAAGACATGAAATTTGCCGCCCAATATCGTGCGGCCCAAACGAAACTCAAACAGATTATGTGACTGTTGGGCAATATAAAAATTTGGCCAGCAGTCACCCACCACACACGTAAAGTAATTTCGTATAGCAATCGACAATTTTCAAAACTGGTTCTTAAACACATCATTTGACATAAAGGCTGACTTTTTATTCCGCCGGAGGCGGAATCTTTGTCATGGGTTACCCTGTTTTTGCTTGAAATTGAACCAACCGTCTGTTCTTGTGCTATGTTTAACACATGAAAACTGGATAGGTTTTTCCAAGTGGGGGGTACGCTGACTAAATTTACTAATAGAAACCATTTTAAACATAAAAAGTTTTAGTCTTGAAGGGCTGTCAGTCTGTGCAATTTGGGACCTATTCCGAATTAAAAATTTTGGATTTGTGGAATTTAATAAATTTAAGCAAGAAATTCCTTCATACTTTCTTTGCCCCCCCCCATCCGATGTGAATTTCGTTCTCAGAAAAGCTGAAAAGTTGAATATGCAAATAAGGTTTATGAGACTAAATGTCGGTTTTCATTAAATTGTGCTTCCGAATGGCATATACGCACAAAGTAAGTATACATCTGTTTATGAACACTACACTTTTTCTCGCAGCCTAACGTTTTTGGTCGATTGGTAACTTTTAGAAAGTGTGTACTGCCGGAGACAAGAGAAGGCCACGCCACGCTTTGTATCATCAAACCAGAAAAGTGTGTTAAACATATATTTTATAAAACATGCGACACTGATATGAAGCTAAATGTTTTAATTAATGGAATATAGATGGAATAAAATGTTGAAATCTTGAGAATAAAGTCGATGCCAAAGCCAAATCCAAAAAGATACAGGCGGTCTATCTGCACGATTGCATCGAAATCTCGGAGATAGATTAGACTAGATCGAAATCCGATATTGCCAATCGAAGCAATATTACTACTGAGTATGCAAGAAATAAAGTAAAAGCAATATAATAACTAATAAGCAAACCAGAAACTTTAAAATACTCTCACACACCTGAGCGGAATTAATTCCCCCTTTTAGGGGATACTTGTCCCATTGCCCTGCATTAAAAAGCGGTTGCCTTGAAAAAATGTACCCTTCACACGCACACACACACACACACACACACACACACACACACACACACACACACACACACACACACACACACACACACAAACACACACACACACACAAACACACACACACACACACACACACACACACACACACACACACACACACACACACACACACACACACACACACACACACACACACACACACACACACACACACACACACACACACACACACACACACACACACACACAGACACACACACAGACACACACACACACAGACACACACACACACACACACACACACACACACACACACACACACACACACACACACACACACACACACACACACACACACACACACACACACACACACACACACACACACACACACACACACACACACACACACACACACACACACACACACACACACACACACACACACACACACACACACACACACACACACACACACACACACACACACACACACACACACACACACACACACACACACACACACACACACACACACACACACACACACACACACACACACACACACACACACACACACACACACACACACACACACACACACACACACACACAAACACAGAGTTGGACGCGGGCCGCGGGTACCCGCGGGGCGGGCCGGGGCGGGCCGAAATTTACCACCCGCAGCGGCCCGCGCGGGCCGATGCGGGCCGATTTTTATAGTGACAGTATGACTTTTTAAGCTTAAATTTAAAAGATTTATACAATATTTTTGACTTTGAAATCAGAAAAACCTACACTGAATTAACGGATCCTTTCAAGATTACTCATACCACCGCTCAAAATTCTGAAAGCTTGGCCAATTGAGCTAAAATTTGGAATGCGCATGTGTTCGAGCACACTGAGTTCAAACATTGCAAAATTTGTCGATTTTTCAAGATTCGTTTCTTTCGATTCGGGGGCTACTGAAACATTTTGGTCTTTGATTTTGCTGAAAAGTTGAATATGAAGGTTTTCTGGATCGCAGAACACGAATACGGTGTAGATTTTTCGAGCTTTTTGCTAGCTCAATGCAAGCTTACATCTTAAGCTTACAACCTTACCTTAGACCGAACTATAATAAATACTAGAAACGAAAAATAGACTTCAGCTTCGAGTTCTACCATCCAGAAACCCTCTGCATGCAAATATTCAACAAAAGTTAAGGCAAAAAATTTTCGGTATCCTTTGGTCCCCCCCCCCTTGCGAATCGAAAATCGGAAACTTTTGCGATATATTTGAACTCAGCATCGAAAACCTGCCCATGCCAAATTTTCGCTCAATTGTTTAAGTTTTAAGAATTTTGAGTGGTGGGGGTAATAGAGACAAGATCCAAATTAACTACTAATTGTACATTGTACATTTTATAATGACCACGACTAGAGATGCACCGGTGCCAAGGCCGGGGTCAGAGCCAGGCCCCAGTGTATCCCTAACCACAACTTAAAATGTGCAAATTTTGTGTATTGTTAAATATATTATTAAAACAATTTATTAAATTCGAAACTAATTATTTGAATACCAGGTTGCCTCCCTGTTGACTGGAAGACACCCTCAAATCAGAAGGCCCCTCAATTTCGAAATTTCTCAGGTTATCGTAAGAAATAAGTGCAAAATGGTCTATTGAAGTGTTCGTTCAAGCATGTGAACTTTTTCCCCGACCTAGTTAGTTTCTCAGCCGGCAGCAAAGTTTCTAGCAGGTTACAGATTTAGAGAAATAGCTAAATGACATGTTGATTAAATTTGATTAAATTGCGAAGCATTTCTGTAAAAGTAGGGAGAGTCTTTTGATAGCAAAATATTCACAATTGTGGCAACTAACTTTTAACTAAAAATTCACTTTTTTATATGCAAACTTTTTATACGCATTAAATTGTATTCATAACATAAAATAATCGCATTTATTGTGCGGGCCTTTGCGGGCCGAAAATTATAGATGCGGGCCGCGGGCCGGACCTGTGCGGGCCGAAAATTTGAGTGCGGGCTGCGGGGCGGGTGTGGGCCGCAAATTTTGGCCCGCGTCCAACTCTGCACACACACACACACACACACACACACACATGCTTGGAATATCGCCTGAGGGGCCATTTTGACTGTACAAGCAAGGGGACTGTATATCCGGCGGAGATTAAGGGGTGCCCCTACCAATATGTTGGAGAAAGCGGGAATCCTCTCTCCATCAGGTTTAACAACCACAGGTGTGACATTCGAAAAATGGATGCTAGTAAACCTCTTTCGTGTGATTTCAGGAACCATACGCATACATTAGATCAATTATTAGTATTGGATTCTTCTGACGACGAAACTATCCAGAAGAAGAAAGAAAAGTGGTGGATTAGTCAACTATTTTCTGACCATCTATTTGGAATCAACTGGGAGCACGTTCTCCGTCACAACAAATCTCCACCCCCCGGGTCCAGGATTACTAGCATCCATTTGGACTCTGTCGACAACAACAACATCAATAACAGTGGTCCCGACCCTCCCGGCAGTTCCGGTCCTCCGGCCCCCCCAGTCCCTGCCTCCCTGCCTCCTACCGACCCTCCCGGCAGTTTCGGTCCTCCGGTCCCCCCAGTTCTTTCCCGTCTAACCCCTGGAGCCCCACCCTAAAGAACTTTGAAATTTGAGTACCCTCCCAAAATTGGATCCCCCGCTATCTGACCCCTCTGGAACGACAGCAGCGTGTGGAGTATCGAA
This sequence comes from Trissonchulus latispiculum, assembly GCA_030248195.1. Taxonomy (NCBI): domain Eukaryota; kingdom Metazoa; phylum Nematoda; class Enoplea; order Enoplida; family Ironidae; genus Trissonchulus; species Trissonchulus latispiculum. The sequence goes on from JASAND010024299.1 coordinate 56,613, forward strand.
ACCGGTTGCGTGATTAAGGTTGGTCTGACTTTGGGTGTCCACGTTTGATTTTCATTTCTCTAACTATGTAGTATATACGTAGCCACATATAAACAAAGACTCAAATCCAGTCGCTAAGGTGTTCGCATCCCACACGTTGGACGGCGGCAAGACACAAAGAGAAGGCCTTTAGCGGGCTGCCTTTCAAGCCTCCGTGGCGCAGTCGTCAAAGTGCTCGCTTCTTAATCAGAAGATCGTGGGTTCGAGCCCCAATAGAGGTCTAACTTTTTCCTCCAGCCGTCTAGCAAAACAAACATTTTCGAGCATTATAAAGGTAATTTCAGAACACAGCTAAACGAAATCAGATTTTCTCCAAAATGGTCTTTAAAAGTCTAATAATAAGAAGTTGTTGGTTCTTGTACCGTTTCTTGAAGTAATTTGGACCTAACTGTTTTGAAGTTTATTTGTTTGAAATGTTTTCCATGCTTGTATATTTTAGACTCCAGACAGTGCGTCACCTGGATATCATAGAAATTAGAGAAGTTTAATCATAAATTATACCATTTAATATTTCAAGGAAATTCAAAATTTTTTCAAAGTTTTTGTTTGTCGTTCTGCATATAACCTGAAGATGGTCAGTTAGATTGGTTCGGAACTGAAAACCCGGTAATCAATGTATAGAAAAGTCATTTGCATAAAACATCTGAATAATTAGCGCAAAGATCCGTTTACAGGGCCGGAAGTGGCACTCTTGGAAGCCTTTTTGGAAAGTTATCAAAATTTGATTTCAGACTGACACAAATGTCGGCCTTCGCGCCCGAGCATAGATGTCTACGGCTCATTTGCATATTAGATTCACGATGCAAATGAGCCTCTCTTCTTGGCAGTCGGTCTGCCGACTGCTTCACTTCAAGTCTTCGTTCTGTGCTGGTACAGTCGTTTTTGTCCATTTTCTTGCTCAGCTGGCTACTATACGGCTACTTTGCGATTTGCTCTCCGCCCTTGTCTCCACTGCTCCGATCCGACCTTCTTGAAAAGCTAAGTTTTTGCTTATTTCTTAATTTCTTGTACTCTCACTCCTTCGTTGTTTTCTGGTTTTTTCTTTCTGCTCGTGGTTTTTCTGGTACTGCTGTAGTACTGGTGCCCATAACTTTACTCTATTGTCTCTCTTTCTTTTTAGAATGGCGGAGTCTGATACAGCTGCCCGGCAAGCTCGTCTGGAAGACATTCTCTCTCATTTGGCTAACAGGACCCAGGATGTTCCTGGACCCAGCCGTGATAGTCAGCCCACTCCCTCTTCTGTGGTCGGTGGTAAAAAACGGAAGCGCAAGCGTTCCTCTTCCCACTCATCCGGTCATTCTTCTAGCTCTGACTCGTCCTCCTCGCCTGCAGACTCCTCTTCCGCCTGTTCATCTTCGTCACCTAAGCAGCGGAAGGCTCCAAAGCGCAAAAAGTCCAAATCTGTCGCCAAGAAGAGGAAAAAGCTTCCTAAGTCCTCCGAGGCCAAGCTCACCCACCCTGGCTCTAAAATCCAGTACGAAGTGAATGAAGAAACCCTGAAATTTTTGGACAAAGCCAAGCACTCGTCCTCTAAGTCCAAGGTTAAGCATTATGTTCGGAAGGCCTAACGAATCCTTGAAACCCGCCAGCAAACCCTCCTCATCGGTAATGCCTACGGTTGGGATGTTGTGCAGCTTATGGACTAGAGTAGTGCCTTGGGATCACTTGACCCTGGTATGGCCCGCAGCCGCCTCCAACAAGCAATCAAATCTGTGCACCGTCCGTCGCCCTCCACGCCCCGCCCACGCCAGCCCTTTCCAGCCCGGGGTGCAGGGACAGCCCCTTCCTTGTTCTCCGGAAGCCGCCGTTCCGGGGCCTCCTCCTCTGCTCGCCCCCGCTGCTTCGTCTGTGGTCAAGTTGGGCACCTCCAAACCACCTACCCCTATTCCGCCCAATCTGCTCCCTCCAAGCCTCAGTCTGCCTCCCGCCAAGATGCCGGATTCCAACCTAAATGATCAAATTGATGTTATAGAAGGTATTCAAGCTTTTTTAGCTAATTGTCTAGTTCTTAATAAATTCTGGGAAGTCTCTGCCGCCTTCTGTGGTAACCTTCGTCGGCATTCTGTTTTCTGGGATTCACTGCACCCCAAACCTTTCGTTCTGAAAACGGTTAAATCGGGACACCTTTTGCCCTTCGTTCAGGTGCCGCCAGCTTTTCACTTTGAAAATAACAAGTCTGCTCTTGCTCACTCCACGTTTCTAGAAACTGAAATCAGCTCCCTCCTGGCTCAAGGGGTTATTCAGCGCGTTAGGTCTCCCCCTTATTGCGTCAACCCTTTAAGTGTGTCATTTAGTTCCAACAAGGTGCGTTTGATACTCGATTGTTCCCATCTGTATACCTTTCTTGCTACCGAACATTTTAAAATGGAAGCCATCCCTGCAGTGTTGCATACCTTTCGCTCGGGGGATTTTATGGCTAGTCTGACCTAAAAAGTGGCTACTACCACGTTGAAATCGACGATGCCCACAAGACTTTTTTAGGGTTCTCTATAGGCTCTGGTTGCACCCGCCAGTATTTTGTTTATAACTCCCTGCCGTTCGGTATATCTTCTGCTCCGCGTTGCTTCACGAAATTGGATAATTTCTGTTTACCATCTGACACTCTGTATAAAACAGGATTTTGAACTGGCGAACATAAGTAAGAATCAAGCAATGGATGAGATCAAACGTGAAACTGGAAAAACTAGTACTTTGGTAGCGGTTTCAGTTACGGAACAAATTGACTTGACTGTCCTTTTGACTTTTTTGTAACAATTATAAAGTTGTGACAGTTAAGCTCCTGTTTAAGCTTTCGTTGTCTCCTGATAACCTTTTGTATTGTGACTTTGTGTTTTAGGAAATCAAGGAAGCCAAAACAGCAAAATAAGGGAAAGTTAAAACCAGGAAGAGTGAAACGCTTGAAAACGGAACTAGAAAATTAACCAAAAAAAGATGAAAAACAGATTCCGGATCAAAGGATAGGTGGTTCGAACCCATATGGCAAACAAAATTTTTGGTAATATTACGATGCCTGTCATAGCTGGGCTAGGCCAAAAACCATTTATTTGAGAAGCCAAGAGCTTTCAGCAGTTAGCCAATACGTTTATACCGGAAGCCAACATGAATAACGGATAAACCGATTTGGCTTTGATGTCAGTAAGCCAGGTGAATAAATGATAAACGAAGTTCATTTGTAAGCCATTAAATGAGTTGAGTAGTCGATAGGGTTGGTCAAATAGGGTAAGACAGGCCAATTTCTAGCTTTGGTTAGCATGGCTTAAATAGCCATGTTTTAGTCTTTCAGTCGGTACATCTGTGCATGTACAGGGGGGTCTAAAAACAGCCTAGTTCGTACATGAAAGTAGGCTTGGCTAATATGTCTATAGCTTGGCTTATATCAACTAACTTGGTTTAAGTTGTGCTATGTTAGCATGGGTCTAAAAACAGCCTAGTTCTTCCATGAAAGTAGGCTAGGCTAATTTTTGTAAAATATGCAATATTTACGTTGGTTAAATTAGCATTACTTAGCATGGCTTAACTGTCCATGTTTTAGTTCTTCAGTAGGTGCATCTACACATGCACAGGGGGGTCTAAAAACAGCCTAGTTCGTACATGAAAGTAGGCTTGGCTAATATGTCTATAGCTTGGCTTATATCAACTAACTTGGTTTAAGTTGTGCTATGTTAGCATGGCTTAATCGGCCATGCGTTAGTCTATCAATAGGTGCATCTGCATGTGTACAGGGGGGGGGGGTCTAAAAACAGCCTAGTACAACCGAGAAAGTTGGCTTGGCTAATATGTCTATAGTTTGGCTTATATCAACTAACTTGGTTTAAGTTGTGCTAGGTTAGCATGGCTTAATTGGCCATGTGTTAGTCTATCAATAGGTGCATCTGCAGGTGTACAAGGGGCGGGTCTAAAAACTGGTTAGTACAACCGACAATTGTTGGGGGAATTGTTGGGGTTGGAAATGTTGGGGTTGGAAATGTTGGGGTTGGAAATGTTGGGGTTGGAAATGTTGGGGTTGGAAATGTTGGGGGGAACTGTTGGGGGGCATTCTTGGGGGGAGGAATTGTTGGGGTGGATTTGTTGGGGGGAATTGTTGGGATGGAAATTGTTGAGGGGGGAATTGTTGGGGGGGGGGTAAATTGTTGGGGGGTAAACTGTTGGTGGATTTATGTAGAACACTTTACTGCTTTGACATACTAACTACTGGAATTTCCAGTAGTTTGTACTAGACATTTAGTATTATATACTGGATCCGCCTAAAAATGCTTAGGTGGCAAAAATACTGGGTTTTCCAGCAGTTTTTACTACTTTCTCCAGTAGTTTCTACTACTGTCTCCAGTAGTTTCTACTAGACTCCTAATACAGTCTGAGCAGCCAAAATACTGGATTTTCCGGTAATTTCTACTAGTTTCTCCAGTAATATCTACTAGACTTCTAAAATGCTCCGAGCACCAAAAATACTTGATTTTCCAGAAATTTCTACCGGTTTTTCCAGTAATATCTAATAGACTCCTAATATTTGTAGTCTCAACACCTATTAAAAATACTGAATTTTCAGAAAGCACACAATATATACTCTCATTGCGGCATTAGCGTATCGAGTACTTGTGTACTGGATTGTCCAGTAGTTTTAACAATACAATCCAGTATTATATACTGGACCCCCAAAAATATTTTGGGGTTGAAACTACTGGAATCTCCAGTAATTTCTACTGGTTTCTCCAGTAATATCTACTGGACTTCTGAAAAACCCCGAACACCAAAAATACTGAATTTTCCAGCAATTTCTACTGGTTTCTCCAGTAATATCTACTGGACTTCAGAAATGCTCCGAGCTCCAAAAATACAGGATTTTCCTGTAATTTATTCTGTGTTTCCCAGTAATATCTGCTGGATACCTAAAATATTCCGGTCAACAAAAATATGGTTAATGCTAATGAATATGCAGTGCTTTACATTAGTTATTTGGTAACACTGGTACTTCGTTGTAAATTGACGTAATGTTTGTTTGTGTTGTGCTGTGTTAAGGTTTCTTTATCAAAAAACCATTGAAGGGAAAATACAGAATTTTTGGTGCTCGGCGTATTTCAAGAGTCCAATAGATATTACTGGGAAAAGTAGTAAAAGTACTAAAAAATCCAGTATTTTTGTGTTTCGACACATTGTAGGAGTTTGGTGCAATTAAATACTTGATCCAGTACAAATTAGTGGAAAATGCAGTACGTTGAACAACCCAAATCCGGTAAATGCTACTAAAAGATTTAGTAGAAACTACTGGAGAAACCAGTTATTCCTTACTAAGACATTTCCAGTACTTTTTACTGGACTACCTCCAGTACTTATTACTCCGCCATCCAGTCAAATCTACTAGTCTTTAGTATTTCTGAGCTACTGGAGTTGTTCCAGTAGAAACTACTAAGGTATTTCTAAGATTGTATGATAGTTCAAAAAGAATTTTGTCTGGTTTTGCATTGTTGAAAAATCGATTTTCGAAAATATTAGGTCAATATTTAGCTGTTATGTCAGAAAATGTTTGCTAATTTTTTGCTAATTTTGCAAGGTTCGAAAGCTCATGTGAGTGTCCTGATTTTAAGCTTTAAAACGATGTATAAAGCCCTTTCCAACTCCCAAAATTGGATTCGCATTTTGCCAATTGCATTAATGCATTCAGAGGTAGTTCTATTAGTAGGTAAACAGTTAAAAACGCCTCAATAGTGCTTAAATTGAAATAATAAAAGCACCAAATATTTAAAGAGGCTGATATTCTGATAAACTACAAAAACAAAAATGTGAAGTTAACGAAAAGGAGGACAGAAGATATGTTTTGCGAAATTCAAATAAGTTCAAGCATCCAGGATTTAGTTATGATTTTCTGACGAAGACGAGTATCACAGAGCGGTTCTCTTTTTACCCACGACAACATTATGCTACATAACTAATTACAAGATCTTTATTGAATAAAATACATAGATAAAGAGTTGATTATTGAAAACATCGTAAGAAAACACAAGAGTCTGGTACTCCATAGTAAACAATGTTGTAATGTAAAACAATTTAAATTGCATAATCTTCTAGATCGGTTTCATATACCACATCTCCGTCGGTATCAGAATTGTAATTCTTATCAGTTGAAGTTGACCTAGAATAAAAACACATTATTGTGTACACGTTTATGATTTAAGACTAACTGCCTACAAAGTAAAGTAAAAATCGGAATTCCAGTTAGGACTTTTAGGCATTTGCATGCAGTTTTCAGCTATGTTTAGCTTAATGTTAGGTTAAAAATAGTTAATTTAATAGCTCAGCAGCAAAAATAGCTATTTATATGTTTTTTGAAAATTTTTTGTCCCCCCCCCCGAAATTCATGAACCCAAGACTTCCCATTAGAAATTTTTGCTTAGGAAAAAGCCAGCACACTATTGTTATTAAATTGTTCAATTGTTACAGCTGCTGGCAGAAGAACAATTTACGGAGTCGGAGGCTGGTTACTGACAAAGTTCATAAATGTATAAAAAAATAAAATGCCTTTACTATTATTTATTTTGTTTTAAATAAAGATGCACTAGGGCCGCCACTATCGTGGCGGCAGTTCTCAGTCAGGACCGAGGCCGGGGCCAACTGCCTAACAGAATGTCGCTCAAATTTTAAAAATTTTAACAGGTGGCGAATGTCTGAAACAAACACAAGGATAAAAATGCTCGGATGGAGAATGAAAAATGCAATATGGGTGCCGCTTGGTTTTAAGCGGACAGAGGACTAAGTTTTAAAACGTTAATATAACAGGGGCAGGTTGTAACAAAATCAGCAAACTTGCCTTAGGAGAAGTCACTCCTAAAGCAGCAAGCTAAAGAAGGAAACTTACATGGCAAGATTTATAATACTATTATGCATTTGCCTACAAAATTTCAGGCGCTAGCTATTTATCTGTTGCTAGTATTAGGCAGTGCTGTACTTGAGCAACAGCCAACTGCAGCGGAACCAGATGCTAATTATACTGTCGATGACACACTTATACGGAAGCATTTACTCTTCTGCAGATATAAACAAAATTTTGGATAATTGCAACGTTTCTGCAGCTAGTTATAGGCCATGCTGTACTTCAGCAGAACTCAACTGCATCGCAACCAGATGCAAATTTTACTGTCAGTGGAAAAAGCTTATAGCGCTCAATTTCTAATGCTCTGCTGCACTAATACAGAAAATTTCGGGCGATTCCAACGTTAGTGTAGCTAGTTATAGGCCGTGCTGCAATTCAGCGCAACTAGACACAAACGTCACTATCAAAAAGGAGACTTATACGGTATGAGTTCCAATGCTTTTCTGCACGAGACTGCGGAATTTCAAACGATTGCTAGTGATCGTTTGTTAGTTATCGGCCGTACTGTACTTATGTACCACTCTACTATACCACACCCATGTAGTAAGATCGAGATAGGTATACGAAACGTTTCTATAATAGATTGTGATATCCTAAAGTATCTGTAATTTCAAATACCAGAGACAAATGAATAACTTGTTATGGACGATGCTGGTTTGGGACAGCCCATACAACACGGTGGAAGCTAGAGAGTGTTCCAACTAACATAGCTACAGTTCCCAAATTACTACAGACATAATTATCACCAAGTTACATATGCTTATCCGTTTACAGTAAGTTTACACACTGTAAACTGCATAACACTGGTGCACTGGTTGCTGCATAACAGTTCAGCACGTAGCAGCACCGCATCGCGCTGTAACTATGCTCATCGAGTTCAACGACCCTAATAACCAGTATATGCGTCCTACTAGAAAGTCCAAAATAATATTTTTAGTCCAATTTTGACTATATTCTGTAGAGGTGGTTCTTTGAAATTTTTCCAAACTGGCTAGTTGGCCGGACCAACTTTGGGCCGGACGCCTGAACGATCCCGGAATAACGAAAATCGCCCTAACTATGACACACTACCCATCCAAAAATTTTTTATACAACTAGTCGCGTCTCTCTGGCTTTCCCTGAGCCCTGTAGCCGTGACACAAAATTGGTCAGTTTTGGCCATCTTAGTGGGCAGGCCACATTTGGCGGGCCGCACAGGTGGCCGGCCGGGCCGGGCAGCGGAAAATTGTCCGAGAAGTACAGTAACTCATATACTACTCTCAGAATAACCAAACTTCACCGGCTGAAACTGTTTAGATCGTTCAGTTTGTGAGGTGTAGACTGAAACTGCTTCCTCAAGCGTGATTTACACGGAAAAAACAAACGGATATAAGTTGAGTTGTCCAGAATCGAAACTTTTCAAAGTTGAATATGATGACCAAATATTTTGGCACTTGCTGTACTCGTCAACATTCAAAGAATGGAGTAGTTGGTTTGTAAACATAATCGATTGCAACGTACGCTTTCTTTTGTTTAACAATTTCTGGAGAAACGAAATCTCTTCACTTATCAGCAAAGTTCTTTGTTTCGATTTTTATGTTTCGATCAACTGTCTTTCTAAAAGTCACAGATATAGTAATTAATATCAACATACACGAAGAGTTATAGATTCATCAAACATTCATATCAGATTGCAAAGACATATTCCATATTCTCGGCAAATATTATGAACACACTATATCAATATCATAGTAATTTAAGCAGGCTCAGGAGTAGTCAAAAGAATTGGACGCCGGATGCGTCAGAAGTTGATGATGTTTTAGAAAACTAAAAACTAAATCGAAAACTGTTAAATACGTAGTTAGATGAGAATAAAACAAATGAAAAATTTTATATGTACACAGTGCTTCGAAAATTTATAAAAGTTTTCTTTTTTGTAATGCTAGATTATAGTAGTGAAGAAGTTTATATAATAACGAATAGAAAGACATTAGTACTTTGAGTGGATTAATATAGAATACACTGGCTGCTCCGAAGACACTACATTTTTTGCAAAGTTCTTATGTTTCGCAAAACTTAAAAAAGATGGAAATACTTGTCTCCGCAACAGAACATTGATGTATTGTTAGTTTATTGTTCTATGACAATGCATGTTTTTAAATCGGAAAGTGTCCGAAGACACAGACAAAAAGACAAAAAAGCAAAGCATGGAGTATTTGATTTGTCAAACCTAATCGTTTGCAACTTACGCTTTCTTTAGTACAGCACTCTCTGAGGATACGAATTCATTTGATTTGTCCGCAACTCGCTTCGTTTCGCGTTTTTTGCTTTGATCAACCGACTTCCTACAATGCAAAGACATTGTATTGACTAATAACATATACAAACAGCAAAAAAATCATCTAACATATTCACGTCAGATTTCGATGGCATATTCCATATACACAGCAAACATTGTTAAAACAACATATCAAAATCATAGTAAGTTAAACAGGTTGCTATATACATAATCAGAGAAAATCATTATGCATGACGAACGTATTTGCATGCCAATTTTTGAAGGGGATTCGATGCAGTTCCATCGTCGGGGCTACTTGGAAATCCTAGTTTCCTGAAAAAATCTAGAATCGAGATACCAAGGAAACATCTCAACGTATCCATGTGTGCTACTATTCCTCATAAACCTTATGGCCTACAAATGGTTTGACAAAAGTGCCAGTGCAATTTTGTGAAAGTCGCTGAACATGAAAACCGCACCAAGTAGCCCCGGTTCACCGCTTTTGAGTGTTTAGCATTGGTAGGTTGTAATATTAGGATACAAGATTTAGAAATCTTACCTCTTAGAACGCGATTGTAATGTAGTTTCAGTTGAATCATCAGAAAAACTTAGTGAATAATGAGGAGAGGTTATAACTGTTCCCGTAGTATCAATTCTACGTGAGCTTCTTATTGATACATTTAATAAGTTGGAGTTTTCTGCACTGTCAGTCACATCCGGACAAGATTCTTGAGATGCTGCTGTCTCACTATTTTCTTCACTAATATCTTCTTCAGGATGAACAACAGGAAGATCAGGAATATTCTTATTATTTTTATCATCCATAACAATTTACATGAGATAGTAAATATTAGATTTTGTCTGAAATAACAGCAAAAGCTTTTCAGTCAAGTTTGTTTCCATCTTCTGCGTCAGTTATATACAATTTCACGTTATCCATTACAAAATAAAACCAAAAAGGTATTTTTTCTCACTAATCAGGAAAAGTTAACATAATTGGTCTTGGAGGGATGAAAAAAGTTAACATGAGTGAACATGTTTCGCACCCTACATGTTTCCAAAAAAAGAAGAAAAAGAAAATATAACAGCCAAAGTTCTGTAAACTTTGTGTGGATCACAGATGACATAAAATGTTATGCATTCGTCTATCACGAAACGTTAAATCATCAATCAAATGTTAAATTTCCGTTACAACTTGGGAGGGGCTATGGTCTGCCGTGTTGTAGGGTAAGAAAAGTAGGGGGATGGCAATTTGTCAAATTTTGGAAAGAGTTTTTTGGAATTCTCACCAGGACGAGTCAGTCGGAAGTCCCACTGTCTAATAATAAACTTTTTATAAATTTTGCCGTGTCTAATGCCAAAAAACGTTCAGTCTTGAAAACAGTTAATCATTAGACAATGAGGCTTCCGACGGACTCATCTTGAACAGAATTCCAAAAAAATCCTTTCCAAAATTGGACACATTGCCAGCACCCTGCGTGCTTTTCTTATCCCCGCAACAAGGCAGACCGTTGCCCCTCTCATAGGTGTGACGGAGATTTGTGGTAGCGGGCTCCCGTCCACCCAATTTGGGACCCGTCTCTTGTGGGCACCCGGACTCCCCCCCCCAACCCTCCCACAAAAAAAATTTCTTTTTATGCCAGAACTCGCATTTTCAGCTGTTTCCAATGTCAATGAACATTCGACTATGACGTAATTTTGAGATTAGACATTGTTTTTAAAGTCGATAACTTGATTGCCAACATGTTTCCAAATACAAAATAAGGTCAATAAAAAGTCAGAAAGAACCACTACGCCCTAAACTATAGCTGTTGTTGGGCAGAACCTGGGGGTGGGGGACCCAATAGAGGGTGGGGAGTGTTGGCCATAAATTGCGAGAAACCCCTCGGAGATTTGGAGTGTGGGTCCACCAACTTTTTTGGGTGGTCCCCTCTGGAGACTCAGGTACAGTGCAAGAACGGATAACGACACTGAACTCCCCCAATGAAGTTGAAAGTAGAATTCCATTCTCTCCACATTTTACCCAAGACCGAAGTAGATTTATTTATTATTTAAAATAGTAATTTAATAGTTTTGACGCACAGATATCAAAAAAATTGGACCGTTGAAAAAAGTTGGGTCATACTCAGGGTTTTTTTTGGTTTTCGGATTTGCGTCAACCTTGCGTCCCGCTAAGTTTAAGCTGCGTCCGGTTAAGAAATTTTGCGTCCAGGTAGAATTTTTGTTTTATCGTGTTTTCTGTGCAAAAGATTGATTTATTCATAAATATTTTGTTAATTTCTTTAGTGTAACACTATTTCGACTATTTAGAAGGTTGATGCTGCTAATAACATTAATGCACGAATTCAAAGGTACCTATAGAACAGATATGAGGGCAATGCACACGGCGGGGGGTCTGGGGGGCGGAGCCCCCCAGAAGTTGAAGAATTTTTTTGCAATTTTAGAATAATCCGCAATGGAAATGTCTAAAAAGATTTTATTTGGCCCCTGTTGCATCTAACGCAATACCTTGAGTAATTTTTAATATTATTGACACACATTCCGATGTGTCAATGTTATAATATAGTTAAACTAACTAAAGTATTAAAAATTAATGAAATATTTAGGAATAGCATTGAGAAAAAGGTAGTAAATATCAAACATACATTCAGTTTCGAAAACTCAGAGAACTACTAATCCCTGAAAACAGTATTGAAAGTGGGTACCGGGAGGTCTGGGGGGCCGAGCCCCCCAGAAGTTGGAGACTTTTTTGCAATTACGGATTGAATCCGCAATGGAAATGTTTAAAAAGATTAATTTAGCGTCTGTAGCATCTAACGCATTTTGTGCGTAAGTTTCGATTGTATTGACACACATGTTCCACATTATTCCGATGTTTCAATGTTATAGATAAACTAATTACGGTATTAAAAATTAATGAAATAGTTATTAAATTAATATCACTAAGAAGAAAGGTAGTAAATAAGAAATCACAAAGTCCATTTTCAAAACTGAGAATTACTGATTCCTCGAAAGGTCCTGTGAAAGATCAGCGGGGGGTCTGGGGGGCGGAGCCCAGAAGTTGGAAATTTTTTTGCAATTAGGAATAAATCCATAATAAAAATGTTGAAAAGAATTAATTTGGTATCTGTTACATCTAACTAAAGCATCTAATGCTATTTCATTCTTTGCGTAAATTGCAGCGTGTATGCGTGGTGTAGTATTATTCTTCAAAAATGTGTTAAAAACTCAAATGTTCACGGTTATGCACATTGTAATGTTTTACTTGTTGATGTGAAATTTGCTAGTTCAAAAAGATCTATGGATACAGGTGGACAACGACTTAACAAATAACATTGAGACATGATCTTGCACCTTGGCATTCCATGACAAAGTGGTAAACACCAGGGGTCTGGGGGCGGAGCCCCCAGAACTCGAAGAAATTTTTGGAAACAAAACGGAAAAATTGGTACTGGAAACATTTAAAGTTTTTACTCTTACAAAAGTGAATTTTCTCCCGAAATAATGTTGCGTCTAGCTTGCGTCCCGTTAAAATTTCGTTGCGTCCAGATAAGAAACTTTGCGTCCAGACTCACATCTGGACGCAAAAAACCCTGGTCATACTCCCTCCCGTCCCCCCAGTCTTACACCTGTGCTTATAATATTAAACAGTAATTTGAAATTGACAGCCAAAAAGTTACAGTTTCGAGCTTGCTCGCCACTTCCCGCCATAGGTGTTAGAGGAATTTGGGGTGGGTGCTACTCCCAACATTTTTGGAGGGTGCCCTCTGGAGACTTCCCCCGACCCGACCCCAGCCAAACCCACCCCCTCCCAAAAAGGTTTCATTTTTTATGCCAAAAATCGAAAATGTTTGCAAATTTTATCATAAAAAACCAAATCTTTGGCCGTCCCCCCACCGTAGGGGGGTACGCCCCATAGATGTGTTAGGGGTGACTAGTCCCCCCACATCGGCGAAATAGATTATGGAAAGAAGGTGAGAAAAGACAGACATTTCTTTCAAAGATTTTTGCGGAAGGCCGACCACTAAATCAAATGACGTGGGTGAACAAAATGCAAGACAGGATGAGGTAAGGGTTGGCGTTAAGCATATGAAATTATAATAATATGACGTGTACGCCACTGTGATGACGACGTCGCCCGGAGCCAGACCGGGGACAGCTGAACGAGATTGGCTGCCTCGACGATGCTTTCCGCCACTGGAGCGAAGATTAGTGTTGCTGCTGAAGAAGGAAGGAGGTTGAGGGAAGGATTAGGATCACTCTCGTCCGGACAGCTCTGATAACTGTTATAGTTGTCCACTAAGGCAACATGTCTCGCACATTGACTCATCAGAGCGTTGGTTGAATCTAATTCTCTTTCTGCAACAGTACAACTCAAAACTGAAGAAAGATTATACAAAAGTAAACGTTACGTCAGAGATTCTGTTGATTTAGTGATTGATTTGGTTGATCATGTAAGCTAGAGCCCCTACCAGCACAGCACCATTCACTGCCAATTGTTACAAATTTCCCCAAGCACATAAAGGATAAAATTATTATGCGTACAATATGGTGGTGCGGGGGCCGGTGTCGCCCCCTTCGCCTCCCACAAATAAAGGGACCACAACACCAACCCTCAGTCTTTAAGTTTTCTTAAACCCCCCAAATTTCGACGAGCAGCCCCGCCCCCCCCTCAAATTTTAAACCCCTCTCCTACATTTTTACAAATTTTTAGCCAAAAACTAGAAAATTTTCAAAAAAGTTGCAAAAAAGGTATAATTCCCTAAATAATATACCTTAACAATAGATAAAAATAGCTAGAAACTTATACGTATAATTGTGATTTCTCAAGCAAAAAACTTTTTCGCCAACTTCCTTCGCTGGAATCTTTTATCCCTCCCCAAGTCTTCCCTCCCCCCCATTTTTCTACACTCTCTCCCTAAAATTAATTTAAACTTCATATTTTTTGCGACAGCCACACGTATCCTCATTTCCCAACTGTTACTAACTTTTCATTGGCCAGTTAAATTATTAAAATTATTATAGTTCCCTGCCACGACAAACGAATCAATATTACAGCAGTCTGCCATCATTATGCATTCAAAAACACAAAATAGCACACAGCAAAGTAATCGAATATAATATTCAGCAAAGAAGGTTAAAATTAATACAGAATAACTTTACAAGGCGTATACGCTTTTGATTTCACAAATAATAAATGCCTTTTCTGCTATGAAAATTAGCTATTTTTCAAATGAATCAATTAGCGCCGTTAATAATATACATTTCATTTAAACAACGAATTAGTCAATAGCAATCAACAAACAAGAACACATTAAAACAAACGGAAGCAAAGAGACAAATTTTAGGAATGAATATGTACAATCAAATCTGTACACCGTAATACAAATTTACAAGCATTTACAGAATACTGAGTTCAAAATTTCTAATCTTAGCAGAATAGGAATAAGCACCTACCCAACAAATGATTTTCATTAAACACACCAAAGGTTTCAGCAACCACGAATGAAAACAAAGGAAAACAGTTTCAAGTTTTAGCTCCATAAATAAGGGAAAGATACGTACCAATGCAATTTTATGAATAGCTCAAACATAAAAATGTACGTATATATGTTAAACCGGTCTTAGCGTAAAGGAAACCTAATACACTTACACAGGAAGTAACATTACCGAGTGTTTACATTGCTACGATTATATATTTGTGACATTTATGAATAAGTGCAACAGAAACAAAAAAGCAAGACACTTTACATCGGCAGCAGCATGCAGTAAACAAAAACACGGAACATAGAATGAGCTCGTCAAGAAAGGAAGAGTAGTTCACAAATGGTTGGAACACCAAATGTTATAATAATATAATATAATAACAGCGTCCTGAAAACGCCCACAACGACAGCGAAAAGAATTATAGGAAGAAGCTCAGAAAAGACAGACATTTCTTTCAACGATTTTCGTGGAAGGCCGACAACAAACTTAAATGACCCGGGTGAATAAAATGCTAGATAGGAAGAGGTAAGGGTTGGCGTTAAACAGATGAAAGTATAATAATATGACGTGTACGCGAAAAGAATATAATAAACAGAAATATAACTGAACAGAACTGTATCCTATCTGGGCAAAGTGACGGCAGCATTATGCTAAGCCATTGACGGAGGGGAGGGGGAAGTCCGTTCAGGCCAGCGGTCGGTGAAACGACAAAATTTGGTGAGGAGAGGAAGGTGCTGGACGGAGGCGTGCCGTGACGAGCATCCTCGGGCGGGGTTCGGACCGGCTTCGAACCTGTCAGTGAAGCCTCCATCTCTCGACTGAGGCAATGCCGGGGACCACTCCCACCAACATAATCCTCATCCTCTTCCGCCTCAATCATGGAATTGGTATAGAGAGTCGCCGGCTCAGAAGATCCCGTACCATCCCGGCCTCCACCCGACTCAAAACCCCCACCGGATCCACTGGAGCTCATAACCTTGGCGGTGGCGGCTCCCGAACGAGGAGACGACTGCGACAGATCCCTTATCGTGTCATCGGCATCCTCTGTTAGCTCTCTGTAGGCTCCAGTGGCACTGTGATGACGACGTAGCCCAGAGCCCACACCGAGGACAGCTGAACGAGATTGGCTACCTCGACGATGCCTCCCGCCGCTGGAGCGAAGATTAGTGTTGCTGCTGAAGGAGGAAGGAGGTAGCGGCTGGGGAGGAGGGGGAGGACTATGATCACCCTCGTCCGGACAGCTCTGATAACTGTTATACTTGTCCATTAAGGCAATAAGTCTCCCACTTTGACTCATCAGGGCGTTGGCTGAATCTAATTTTCTTTCTGCAACAGAGCAACGCAAAACTGAAAAAAGATTATTCAGAAATTCTGATGATTTACGGTTTGATTTGGTTGATCATGTAAGCTAGAGCCCCTACCAGCACAGCAACATTCACCGCCAATTGTTACAAGTTTCCCCAAGCACATAAAATAAAATAATTAAAATTATTACGGGTATAATATTATGTACACTTTTACAACCAAGGATTGTAAACTGAATCTCAGCTAAGTGCATACCTATGAATTTGGTTAACCGGTGACGCTACAGAACCTAATAAATCTGACCACGACTAAATATTAGTGCGTATGTTTACAAATCCAGCATTAATATCCTTGTTTTAGCCGAATCTTTTTTCTTCTCACCTTGTATATATAGTTCGCGGGTTTCGATGTATTTCCACGGAAGGATATCCGGAATGATAACTATTTAAACAGGACTCCGTAGCCTATAAAACTTAGCCTAAATTAACAGAATGTGGCAAAAAGAAAAGCAAACAATGATTACCTTCAAAAATTAGTTAATGATTTATTGTTAGCTAAGTCTACAAATAATAAACCACCGAACTGAACAAAAAGCGACTGCGTTTACAAAACTGAGATATAATTTTTGAAAACAAGATATGAAAACACAATTATCTATCAACGACAAAAATTTGCTTCTGTATTACTATGTTCCTAAGCAGAGCGCGCACAAAGGACTTACGACAGATTACGTGACCATCACCGAAAACTTAATTCATATAGCACCTTTAAATCTGTTGTCAAATTAATAGCATGTATTTTTTTCGAAAGCAACTTCGCACAACATGAAGATTTCCTGTGACAACTGCAACACGTTTAATGATGAGCCTGATAAGGCAAATGATGAAAACTTGAATCTACTGTATCATGAGTGACTAGAAACCATTTTTCTAGTATTACATTTTTCTATTATTAATAATTTCTAATTTTTATCAAAACGAATTTGCCAATGGATGAAAAATATGGGAAAGCATTGTTTATAGGGAATAACCATATTAAGCTTAGGTAGATTTTCTGCCAAATTCGTGCTTATTCTATCTACTGGTTATGGAAAAGATATCTTACCCCAACTGTGGCCGGCACTGACTGGCTGCTGACACTTTTGGAATTATTCTTCATGGACTTAGGAGCATGCAATATCATCTGACACAAAAAGAAGCTCTTAGGCACATGACTGTTTCCACTTACCTGAACGGCAGGGGGTGTAGTGGAATGTGGAGGAATGGTTTCACAGTGATCGTACTGAGACTGGCATAGGGGGAGGCGCCATGGCGCGTCGGAAGAGCCTGCATTATCTGCTGCTGCTGCTGCTGCTGCTGCTGCTGCTGCTGCTGAGAATGCTGACTGGGCGGCAGAGTGGGATGGGGAAGGACGTGTGACATATCTATAGAACGGACCTGAAACAAAAAGAACACATTGAAATAACATTAAATCTTAAAATAATTAGTCATTAGACAACTTTTAGTTTATTCATGGCAAGAGAAGATCATACATACATTGGTAGCTGTAATTTGAAACAGTATTTATTTTTTGGGTTAAATGATGCGTTTCAACGATTGATTGGATAACTCCTCCTATATTACTATGGACAATCATAGCAATTAAGTCTGTCGACACTGAGTTAATCAATTCCTGTAGGTTCGTTGCATACACAAACCTTTATAGCTTTTTCTACAGAGAGACATTTGTATAACAAAATTTGTGCCGAGATATTTGCAATTATATTTTACTTTAGTATTTTAAGAAGGTACCTCAGGTCGAGATCCAATGAGGAATAATAATACAGGCGAGAGTACCAGACCTTTTAGGACTCCCAAAATGATTAGAGCTGTCATTACAAAGAAGAAATAGCTAAAACGAAATCAGATAAAAACACGAGAGGAAAGTAGCATATATTTGAAGTGGATCACAGTTTCAAAATTTTCAGCAGGAATTTCTCAATCACATTCGTGAGATAAAAAGTAAGCAACTTCAAAAACTTGAAGCAGGCCAATTATGCACCCAGATAATGAGTACGTATACCTGATAATAAAATGGAATTCAGAAAATGCAACCATAATTACAACCAAGAGGGTTGAAATGCTTCCATGAATGACTGGATTAAACATCTAATCCAAAGTCTTCGTCATCCTGGTATTTAGATCGCCAAGATTTGTCAGATAACTCTGCAAAAGAGGAATACATTGTTAACAGAACTCCTACGAAGGTCCACAAAAACTTTAGGCAGATTTGATTCTTTATAAAAAAATTTAAGGGAGCCTGCTTATTCCCCCCCCCCCCCAACAATCCCCCTCAACAACCCCCCTCAATTCCCCCCAACAATCCCCCTCAACAACCCCCCCATTCCCCCCAACAATTCCCCCCGAAAAATTCCTCCCCCCCACCAAAGTTTCCCCCAAACAAGCCTCTCCAAAATGCTCCCCCGTAAATTCTCCCCCAAAAATCCCCCCCTCCAAACAACTAGCCCCCCTCCAACAAATCCCCCCACAACAATTCGCCTCCCCAACAGTTCTTCCCGACAATTCTTCCAACAATTCTGGGCTTATTCTAGTGGGGGCCCCATAAACGACCTCCCCCCCAAAATTCGTGCCCCCCCCAAAATCCCCCCCAAAACCAATGGGTGCCCCCTTTGGTGCCAAATTTTGCCCTGAAAAATTCGCTCAGAAGGACAAATTTTCAAAAATTTTCCGACTCCGCAGGAGTTTTTTCTCAATTTTACCCTTTTCAACATTTAATCTGCTAAATTTTGCGATAAAAATCAACTTCTACAGTGCATGCCAGAAAAATAGCGGTATTTTTAGCATATTTTACGAAAATTTTCGCCCCCCCCAAAATTCCTTTCCCCTCGGACTTGCTCGGACTTGCCCCCTAAAAAATCCCCCAAAAATGTCCCCCACCCCAAAAATTCCCAACATTTCCTCGCCAACAATTCCCTCCCCAACAAGATTACAGATTACTTGCTTCAGAAGAAGCGCCAGCCTTGCCTTCGTCTATTTCTCCTTCAAATTCTTGAAAAAGAAACCCCCTCCTGGAATATATGTTAAAATGAGTCATACAAAAATAAAATGTTTCTGTCGATTAGTGCTGTCAGCGACACATGCAGCTTGGTATTAAAATAACGCAATACCAATTAATTTTGCATTGTTAATTCAGAAAACCTGGCATAACAAATGTTCTAAGATTATGCTTTTTCGCAACATGTACTAGTATATATGTAATGAAATTACTATTTCTGTCATTATAACTGTTGTTTTATTCAGTAAAAAGGTGTTTTGCGTCCTTACAGCCTCACCTAGCAACCAGAGATAGGTCAACAAATCAAGTACTATAAACGGCCTAATTGAAGACAAATCTGGGCCTTACTGGAAAACTAATAAAAAGGAGGAATCCAGCAGTTATTAATTGGTTTTAATTGGAGATCTCATGGCCAGTCCAGTAACCTATGTCAGGTAATCTCGTGTAAAAAGGAATTATATCTGTAATTGCCAGTTATTGCCCATAATTGTTTATATGTCTGCCAGAACTGCCAGAATTGCCTTACCATCACAGCAATTTAACTAATTAACAGGGCCTAACTAGTGTGTATTAACCGTATTCATGCGGCCGTATTGAGGCCCTTGAACTACACTAATCAGTAGAATTAATAGGCGTGAAAACCACTTAATATGTGCGTGTTGTGCAAGGTTATCTCAACTCTTAGTGCAAGGATTCGAACCTTTGACCTTTTGCCCTCACGATACGTGTCTGGGATGGCCGTATTGAGGCCTCCCACGATTGCGTAAGCCCCTATTACATCAGCATTGACAAAGGGCGGTCGTATTTGAGACACCCTTAACTTCCCTGTCTTTGTCATCCTTATGTCAGCATTGCATAATGGCTAATTTCGGCACTATTCTACCTTAAACAGCAAGAAAACACATGTTAATTTGTTTTATTACAATAATTACACAACAGTTACGAACATTTACACATTATTACAACTTGTTCTTCTTTAATTCCTGAAACAACAAAAAGTACAAGTTAAATTATACATTTTAATTACTACGTACTGGTTTTAATTCCGTTTTATTAGGGAGTTATTTAACTCCTCCCTTTTACGGGTCGGCCTTTCATCTTTGACCGCCCGTCTGTTTGTCTGGAGAACGTGGAAAGCTCCCAGACCTTACGTGAACGAATGCCATTCATGCATTCATTCACGTAAGTCCCGTAAGTGTGACCTCATAAGGGTCACCGCTGACCTCCCCTATACAAGGCTGAATCCAGCCTTGCACTACTCAGTACACAAAAATAGGTAATAATAATAGGTACTTAGGTAGCTAATAATTCTAGGTAGGTTTATATTTTTAGTTAAACTTAGGTACTTAGTGTTCTTACGTAAGCTTTTACTTTTATTCTTTATTTTTCTTTTCCTTGATGGACCAAACAGGTGTGTCTCCTTTGCTTTCTATTAAGCAAAGGAGACCTTTTGAAGCGGCCGCTGGAGGGTCAAGTTTCGAAAATATGGGAGTTTCTGTTTATTTCAGAATGATGAGCTCCAGCCGTGACCCCTAAAACTTGATACCAAAAATCCGGCCTTTGGCAATCTATCTTTGCAAATTAATGGTCACCTGTCCTCATCACTTCTGGGGTCCGCCAGACGCGCCTGTGGGCTGCCGCAGGTCTCGACTCGGCAGCCCAATGAAAAAGCGTGATCACACCCAAGCAGCCAATCAGCTGCTAGAAGCTGTTAGGCCAACCCCCTGATGGGGTCTCGACTGAAAACTGAAGTTTTCAGTCAGTGCTTGGCTGGCAGTCGGGGAGAGAGGTTGGTCTCTCTCCCCTTAGAAACTGAACATTAACTTTCTCCCCTTTTTATTGTCCGTATGTACCCGGGAGAGGTGTGTCCTGCGCCAAATATACGGAGGCCTGGACGATAGCACCTCTCCCCTTCCCCCACTTTCCCCGTAGGGTTTTTCTTTAAGGTACTGCCAGCCAGGCACTCACGTATCTGGCCGCCCCCGTGAGCCCATATGTCTTCGAACGGCTCACGGGGCGCACTGCTTCTGACCCGGGGGATCCTTATGCCTGAAAAGCAGTCCCCGGGTCCCCTCACTTCTGCTATTTCCGGGGTTTTCGGACCCCGGAAGACCATTTTCCTACTTATTTTCGGGCGCAGCGCCCTCTATTTTTATGTATTTGTATTTGTGAGGGTGCGGGACTTTCACCCCACCCTCTGGGGTACTTTTAGTGGGATTTTTACTTTCCCCTTTAGTGGTTTGCGAGGTTCACTTGTCGAATTAAAGGGGTTTCCAAACCTTCAGTCTTCCGTTTTTCTGCACTCTTCTAAAAAGGCCCCTTTTTGGCCGTAATTCCAGGCAAACATTTTCAAGTCTGCCTCTTTCAAACCACCTTAAAACTGTCATTTTTCACCCTTTTCTAACCCTCCCACTTTTCACCCCAAAACCAATTTTTAAACCCTAAAAATTAACATAAATTTGGGTAATTAGTTCTAGGGGAGGACCCTTACCTACCCACCTGGAGGAAGGGGAGTTAGGCCACTCCCCGGGAGTAGGTCTTTCAGGTTAGGAACCCCCTTGTCCCCACAGCCGGCAACCAGAGTTGCCGCCTATGTCTTTTCACTGCGCTCCAAAATCAACTGTCATAACAATGTCTTGTTTTTAACCATTGCCGGCCTAAAACATGAGATTTCTCCAAAACATTCTAAAGGCAGAAATTCACTCTTTTAAATGGTGTTTAACTTGTTAATTATCAAGACTTTAACAGGGGAATACCGGCTCCCTTTTAATGAAAGCTGTCCTTAGCCTATTTTTGTAATAATTGCTAAAACAGCAATTATTGTCCCCGTTGGGTTTTACACAACCAAAAAGAAAACACACACGGGTGATCACGTGGGAATGGCCATTTCTGGGCCATTCCCGAAATATAGCGCACACTCACGCACTTATAGTTATTAGTAGGAAGTAGTTAGGTTAGTATTCTGGGAATTAGCCCCATTGTAGCACTGTTAGGATTATAATTTGTATTGTGCTGCATGAATGCGGCTCCTCACGTAAACTCCTCCAGTTAAGGTTGTGAGTGTAGCCATGTATGCGTGAGGTGTGAATGTTACGTAAATGTGTTTGAATAATTGTGCGAGTAACTGTGAATGTATGGCTGAAATAGTGTGTGTGAGTCTGGGTAGGTACGATTGTATGCGTGTGTTTACCGTCTAGATGAGTGTGTGAAAGCGGCATGTTTGAGTTCGCATGAATGAGATTACGTTTGCCGTGTGAGTATAACTGTATGAATGGGACTGCTCATGTAAACCCCTCGCGGAGGTCTTGAGTGTAGTCCGTAGGGCAATAGTTAGTTAAGCTATAATATTAGGAAGTAATTAGGCATAATAATCAGAACATACATTGTAAGTAATTAGGTTAAGTATAGGCTAAACTGCTAGTCCTGTGTCAGTTAGTGTTAGTAATTATAATTAGTATTCATACTTGCGGTTAGTATTGTAATGTTAGTTAGGACTGTTAGTATCTGTTAGTATCCATTAGTATGTGTTGTCCGGTGCTAGATTGACCCCAGAGGCCCGCGTAAGTCACCTTAAGGTGCGGGCCCTCTGCAAGAAAGGGTCAATCTACAGTTGTTTAGCTAGGATTCTAGGCCCAGGTTAGGAGCTCGGGTAACCTCATTTGCATAATTGTCATAATACGGTTTAGGAACAAAATCTTAGGGTAACTAGCCCAGGTAAGGGTTATAATCGCTGTCTCTAAGTCCAGTCTAGGCCTGGTCTTTAGAATAGGCCTCAGTTAGTGTCAGGTAGTCCGTAATAACTAATACCCCGTAATAATTAGCATTGTACTGTTCAGTAGCCACATTTGGGCCCTAATTATGTATTATTCGTCAAGTTTAGCAAATAGGTTCTGCATCATACACTGGGTAGTACGTAGCAACTTAGATTAGGTCAATTAGCTGTAGTTTTAGGTCTGTTATTGGTACTGAGTAGTGCACACGTGAATCTACGCCCAGAATGAGGCTCGACCAGAGCCTCATTTGCATATTTTGCCAAGTAGGTCGGAACGGCCCAAGCTTGGCCCCTTTGTTCGTTTGGTTCCCAAAAACGTCGGTCTTCGTCCGTTTTTCAACCTAAAAACACAAAATAACACGTTACAAAGCACGCAATACACAATTCGGGTCTCGAACCCGCACGTGAAAGCCAATCGGTCCGGACAATAGTTGCTGGGGTTTTAATCCCCACCACCTCTGTTTCTAATGGGTTTTAACCCATTTGATTCAGGTAGCCGACGTCAGCGCGAATCTCTGCCCTTCTGTCCGCCTGTGGAATCAAGCCTGATCACTTGTCTTGTCGGTATAGTCAGATTGGTGCTAAGATTGTGTGAAGTGGCTGGATCCCGCCAGTGGTTACCTATCAGTCAGTAGTCGTCAGAAGTAGTCAGTATCAGTCAGCCAGTGTGTGTACCAGTTCCAGTCCTGTTTGCTGTGCGGAGATCAGTTCAGCTCCTGTGCCTTTGTCCAGTTCGATCAGCCTAATAGGTACTTGTCAGGCCTAGTTTGACGGTTTGAGTTTGAGTTTAGGTCAGCAGAGACGCTCGGCTAACCTTGTATCACTTTTGGGAAAAGCTACCTGTTAAACCTAAAATCCTTCTCACCACGTTTCAGACAAAAGTAATATGTTCAGTGAAAGTGGTACTGCTTACGTTCTGATCCTCACCACGGAAGCCTCTCTATAAACTGATTGACTATCTGTGCTTTACATTAATATTGAGATAACTATTTAAGGAAGCCGATCCGACCTTTCCGACAATAACCGACACTCTCCCGGCCTGTATTTGTCATTATCCCTTTTAGAGACGGAACACTTCTCGAAATTCAGTTATTCTTTGCAGTCAATTACACGGAGACGCCAGAGCAAAGCCAACCTCGCTCCCCCTCGATTCGGATTATAAAAGGTGTTAATTAGTATATCTTGTGTGTGTGGTCCCAAGAGTTACTGTAAGGGACAGAGTCACAGTAGCGGCTAGACAGAGCCTAAGAGTTGAGTGAGAAAAGCATACAACCCAAACCAGCGCAAGAGTGGGTTTATACCTGAAGATAGTACTGTAACGACCCCGAAACCGGATAACCAGCCCTAATCGCGAAAGAACCAGTCGAAACCAACAAAAGGCAATTCTGGCAGACAGTATCTTATATTACTGTTTAACTGTAAAGCTATAACTGTAGTGATCCATTGTCTGCTGGAATTTGGTTAAACTGTTTGTCCATTTTGTAACAATAAATAATCATTCTTTTCAGCTGCTTCGGCTTTCGCGTTCTTTTCAGAGATCCCCAACTCTATCCGTATCTGAGGTTAGAGTTGAACGACAGTCGCCCATTGAGACTATAAATCCCTGTTCCCCTGCTTCAAACGAACTCACCCCAAGTCGACCCCATTTTAGGTCAGCCATTGAGCCCTGGTTGTCAGCATACCACTACAGCCGGAGCATCAATCTAAGCGAAGATCCATCTTTGCGTGCCGACCTTTGCCAGTGTTTTAGGTCCTGATCAGATCTAGTCTAGCCTAGTCTATTCCAGCCCTAACCGACTACATACGACTCCGAACAGAACAAAGGTTTACTGAAGATCACGACCCCGATCAAATCAAAAAATTTAAGGAAAGATCTGACAGAGTCTATTACATATACTACACTTTTATAACAGAACCCAGATAGCGATACATGTAGAATAGGGCCAATCTATGTAACTCTAAAAATGTGTCAAAATATTGGCTTCCGGCGATGAGTCATCATAAACTATTTTAATTTATCATTTCTGAAATTAAGCGAATAGGAATTATGTTTTCAACTGAAAGCTCTCTGATGGAATCGGGTCTTGCTAGGTTGTGCAACAAAATGATTCAGCAACTAGGCATAGGCGTTTTTCTTGTTTTTTGCCTGTGTATCAGCGAAAATTTCCGGTTCAAACAAATGAACGTTTACGTAAATGAAAATCCATTGTTGCTTCGATAGATAGATGAGATCAAGGGATTCAATTAGCCTTTCATAACTAACTACTGCAGAATCCCAATTATCCAGCAAATTCGATACTAACTGGTATTTTTGATAAAACCCCACATAAATGTTCAATTCAAAACGGCCGACACAACTGCGCTTTCCTTCAGTTGACGTTTGATTTCCACAGAAACTGGGGGAAAACCTTCAACCAACGTTTAAGGAGTGGCGCGATTACTTCGGCGACTACAATTTCTGTAGTGTTAGCTTATTCTGCAGACTGTAAGAGACCACAAAGCACCATGTATTCCATTCGGAGCAAAGCTAGCCCATTATTTACCGATAGTACTTCAAAGATAGTTCCAGAATTTATTGGACTAAAAAGTAGGTTGCCCATTTTGTTCTGCAACCAAAAGTTCAAACACTGTGAAAGAAAAGAAAGGATTATGCAAAAACAAAATATCTAGCCTGAATTCTGTAGCGTCTTGCTAACTACAGAAAATTTTTGTGGGTTAACGACGTAGTTTTCTTACATCTGTGGGGATTGTCTGCTAGAAGTAATTTTAACGAAGTCAAAAGCAATATCGTGGAGTGTATGAACTACTGACTGGACTGCTCATATCCGCTAATAACACATTCACCAAACTATCCGAAATTTAAGCTTTCCATTTTGCAACTGCGAAATAGAGTTCAAAAGGATAAGAAAGAACAAGAAAAGTTTCTTTACAGTTCTTATTTTCACTATGTAGTTGTTAATCCTCAGGCTAACTGCCTGGACTTAGCCTGGGGATTGAGGGCTTTGCGATTGCAGGCTTAACCGACCGGGCCTAAGTCTAATAAATAACTTCGCTCCTACCTACCTAGTCTAATAACTGACCTTACCAACTGCGATCGCAAGGGCGTATCGTAACTTTACCAGCATAAAGATGTAGGGCATACGAAATACAGAATAATAGGGCCACAAATAAACGCACCCAATTCGTAGAACAACACTTCGACACACTGACTAAGAAATTCACACTTAGACGTCAACAAGGCGAATATGCAAATTAGGTAAGAGTTAGGTAAGAGTCAATTAGCAAGGGGAGTATGTTAAATATCAGAAACCCAGAAAGGTTGAAATCAGCGTAATAATCTAGTCTCCTTGTCCGGGGATGTGGCGCAGTGGTAGAGCGTTCTACTTCTTAAACCAAAGCTCGGCGGTTCGATCCCCGCCCTGGACACTTTTCTTCACATCTTTCAGATCCTGATTTCAACCTTTCACATTTGGCGACCGTGCCGTGTCCTTACCGCTCTGAGGAGATGAAGTCGTTTGTGATGCCTGGGAATGGTGGAATTGCAGGTCAAGATAGATGGTTTGGTATATTGTGGTCCTCGTGGTGCTAAGGGTTATTGTATATGGTTGTATGGTTCTTTGATTTGTAAAGGCTCCCGGCTTTGAAGAAGAATGAAGTATTATATGGCCTCGGGTTAGGAGGCAGCCGGGGAGCCGCCCTTAGACCACATGGGACTTGGATTTGAGGACCGACCTGCAATTCCTGGAAATTCGAGGCCGAATTTCAATTAGCAAGGGGAGTATGTTAAATATCAGCAACCCAGAAAGGTTGAAATCAGCATAATAAATTAGTCTCAACGTCCGGGGATGTGGCGGAGTGGTAGAGCGTTCTACTTCTTAAACCAAAGCTCGGCGGTTCGATCCCCGCCCTGGACACTTTTCTTCACATCTTTCAGATCCTTATTTCAACCTTTCACATTTGTTAAATATCAGCAACCCAGAAAGGTTGAAATCAGCATAATAAATTAGTCTCAACGTCCGGGGATGTGGGGAGTGGTAGAGCGTTCTACTTCTTAAACCAAAGCTCGGCGGTTCGATCCCCGCCCTGGACACTTTTCTTCACATCTTTCAGATCCTGATTTCAACCTTTCACATTTGGCGACCGTGCCGTGTCCTTACCGCTCTGAGGAGATGAAGTCGTTTGTGATGCCTGGGAATGGTGGAATTGCAGGTCAAGATAGATGGTTTGGTATATTGTGGTCCTCGTGGTGCTAAGGGTTATTGTATATGGTTGTATGGTTCTTTGATTTGTAAAGGCTCCCGGCTTTGAAGAAGAATGAAGTATTATATGGCCTCGGGTTAGGAGGCAGCCGGGGAGCCGCCCTTAGACCACATGGGACTTGGATTTGAGGACCGACCTGCAATTCCTGGAAATTCGAGGCCGAATTTCAATTAGCAAGGGGAGTATGTTAAATATCAGCAACCCAGAAAGGCTGAAATCAGCATAATAAATTAGTCTCAACGTCCGGGGATGGGACGGAGTGGTAGAGCGTTCTACTTCTTAAACCAAAGCTCGGCGGTTCGATCCCCGCCCTGGACACTTTTCTTCACATCTTTCAGATCCTGATTTCAACCTTTCACATTTGTTAAATATCAGCAACCCAGAAAGGTTGAAATCAGCATAATAAATTAGTCTCAACGTCCGGGGATGTGGCGGAGTGGTAGAGCGTTCTACTTCTTAAACCAAAGCTCGGCGGTTCGATCCCCTCCCTGGACACTTTTCTTCACATCTTTCAGATCCTGATTTCAACCTTTCACATTTGGCGACCGTGCCGTGTCCTTACCGCTCTGAGGAGATGAAGTCGTTTGTGATGCCTGGGAATGGTTGAATTGCAGGTCCTTGAGATAATTGGTTTGGTATATGGTGGTCCTCGTGGTGCTAAGGGTTAATATAATGGTTAATGGTTCTTGTGTGATTTGATAAGGCTCCCGGCTTTGAAGAAGAAAGAAGTATAATGTGGCCTCGGGTTAGGAGGCAGCCGGGGAGCCGCCCTTAGACCACAATGGTGCTTTGATTTGAGGACCCGACCTGCAATTCCTGGAAATTCGAGGCCGAATTTCAATTAGCAAGGGGAGTATGTTAAATATCAGCAACCCAGAAAGGTTGAAATCAGCATAATAAATTAGTCTCAACGTCCGGGGATGTGGCGGAGTGGTAGAGCGTTCTACTTCTTAAACCAAAGCTCGGCGGTTCGATCCCCGCCCTGGACACTTTTCTTCACATCTTTCAGATCCTTATTTCAACCTTTCACATTTGTTAAATATCAGCAACCCAGAAAGGTTGAAATCAGCATAATAAATTAGTCTCAACGTCCGGGGATGTGGGGAGTGGTAGAGCGTTCTACTTCTTAAACCAAAGCTCGGCGGTTCGATCCCCGCCCTGGACACTTTTCTTCACATCTTTCAGATCCTGATTTCAACCTTTCACATTTGGCGACCGTGCCGTGTCCTTACCGCTCTGAGGAGATGAAGTGGTTTGTGATGCCTGGGAATGGTGGAATTCCAGGTCCTTGAGATAATTGGTTTGGTATATGGTGGTCCTCGTGGTGCTAAGGGTTAATATAATGGTTAATGGTTCTTGTGTGATTTGATAAGGCTCCCGGCTTTGAAGAAGAAAGAAGTATAATGTGGCCTCGGGTTAGGAGGCAGCCGGGGAGCCGCCCTTAGACCACAATGGTGCTTTGATTTGAGGACCCGACCTGCAATTCCTGGAAATTCGAGGCCGAATTTCAATTAGCAAGGGGAGTATGTTAAATATCAGCAACCCAGAAAGGTTGAAATCAGCATAATAAATTAGTCTCAACGTCCGGGGATGTGGCGGAGTGGTAGAGCGTTCTACTTCTTAAACCAAAGCTCGGCGGTTCGATCCCCGCCCTGGACACTTTTCTTCACATCTTTCAGATCCTGATTTCAACCTTTCACATTTGGCGACCGTGCCGTGTCCTTACCGCTCTGAGGAGATGAAGTCGTTTGTGATGCCTGGGAATGGTGGAATTCCAGGTCCTTGAGATAATTGGTTTGGTATATGGTGGTCCTCGTGGTGCTAAGGGTTAATATAATGGTTAATGGTTCTTGTGTGATTTGATAAGGCTCCCGGCTTTGAAGAAGAAAGAAGTATAATGTGGCCTCGGGTTAGGAGGCAGCCGGGGAGCCGCCCTTAGACCACAATGGTGCTTTGATTTGAGGATCCGACCTGCAATTCCTGGAAATTCGAGGCCGAATTTCAATTAGCAAGGGGAGTATGTTAAATATCAGCAACCCAGAATGGTTGAAATCAGCGTAATAACCTACTCTCAACGTCAGGTGATGTGGCGCAGTGGTAGAGCGTTCTACTTCTTAATCCAAAGCTCGGCGGTTCGATCCCCGCCCTGGACACTTTTCTTCACATCTTTCAGATCCTGATTTCAACCTTTCACATAGTATTTCTTACTTCTTATTTTATTATTTTGACTCATATCGGGTCAAGTTAGAAGGTTACCTGAAGGGCCAACTGTGCATGGACCGCTCTTGTTTTGTTTTGTCACTCATGGGCCGTTTGGAATTTTGCCCATTTGAATAAAAATACGAACATGCCAAGCCATAGTTATTTGATAAATTTTACTTTTGTAAGTGTGCCAACTAAAAAGTAACTGTAATTCACTCCTTGCAAAGGCTATTGTTTCAAGAATTGTCCAAGCTCGATTAGCTATCCTCAATATTCTAAAATTTAGACAATTCCATTTTTGATCAATAGACAAATCTATCATAACTTGTTTTCTATTATTGAAGCTAAGCTACAAAGTTCAATTCGTGGGACTAATTTTGTCTGAACTACAGATGTTCAATTACAAAAATAAAGCTCTCCGTGGATTCGCCTTTATTGTTAAATACTCTTCTTACTTATTGTAAGAAAATCGTTAAAATAATTTATCTTGGTTTCTGTTAAAGCAAGCATTCCTACAATTCAATGGTCGCCAAATGAGATGTAGATGCTAAATTGCTCACAACAACAGCAAACACATACATATTTTTAATATACCTGCAGGATTGCCATTTCTTTAAGACATACTAGCAAATGTCGCACATTTCGGTGCCCCACTCTCGAGAGGGGTGACCTTTGGTTTGACCTGCACTTAAGTGCCAGTAATCTTGTTCCTTGCTTGCTCGCAATACATACCTCTAAAAGCCTTAGTAACTACACCTGCACTTCCTGTAGTCATGCAGTGCACCGCGAGTGCAGAAGGTTTCCTGAAAGGTGGGAAAAAGACTCTAAAGTTTGCATTTGTCTAGAAATATGTTTCGAAAGTTGGAAATTTTGCCAAAAATTTGTCTAGAAATATTTTAAAACTTTCTAGAAAGTTATGTAATATTTCGAGACAAAAATTCAACTTTCTCGAAATACTCAAACTTGTTCTAGGAATATTTTTGAACTTTCTAGAAAGTTATGCAATATTTTGAAACAAAATGTCAACTTTCTAGAAATATTGAAATTTCTCTCGAAATATTTTAAACTTTCTGGAAAGTTTGGAAAACTTTCCAGAAATTTTGTAAAAAGTCTAGAAATATTTCGAGAGATTTTGCACTTTCGAGACATAATTTGCAAACTTTCGAGACAGACTTTTACAACTTTCGAGACACTCAACAAGTTTGCAGACACTAATTAGCGTTTTGTTATCGTGTGGACGCTGATATATATGAGTTGCTTGCAGGTTCTGTTTTTATTAAAAAAATTGCTGTTTCTGCCGTTTCTAACGACAGAAACATCAAACCATGAAGTAATTTTAAACAATTTGTAAAGTTTACACTAAAAATAGCCGATTCTTTTCCAATTTTGGGGGATTTAGGTGCGCGCGCAATTGGAACCCGAGGATTCACATAACTTTTTGGGGATAGTTTCTAGCTGACTGGTGCCTGGGTGTTGTGCGGGCTAGGCCAACAATCTGTGGGAGAGTCGCCGACGCAATTGGATGAGGGTAATAGGAATCAGGATAGGATACATAACATTCATATGCACATTGCTGTGTCCTGTGCATGTCGACCGGCAAGGTGTAAAAACAAACTGATGCATTAACTGAACTCCGTCGTTATCTTGAATGCTTATAAGTTATGTATGCTGCAAATAAAGTTACAGTCTTGGATTATTAGGGAAAAGTTTAGTTATTGAAAAAGTATACTTGGGAGATCAGATCATTTTTGTTTTTATAGTCTCGGAAATAAGAAATGTACAAAACATTGTAAAGTCTCGAAACTTTGTAAGATTGTCTCAAAAACTAGAAATGACTCGAAAGTTTGGAAGTATCTGGAAAGTTTAGAAATGTTTCGAAAGTTGGTAAAGGTGACTCAGAAGTTATAAGTTTGTCTAAAAAGTTTGACAAACTTTCAAGACATTTTGCTAAACTTTCGAGAAAGTTTGTCAAACTTCCGGGACAAACTTTCGAGACATATTTCGAGACAAATTGTAAACTTTCGAGACACACAGTTTAACTTCCTGAGAAACATTCTGCATTTTCCGTGACATAACGTGACATACCCATGAATTTTTCTACCTACCTAGGATGGACCAGACAACAGAGCTTTACTAACAATAAATATAACAAGGTAAACAAAGTATATTTTGCATTTCGAGACATTTTCATATTTCTAGTCAATGTTTCTAAACATGTCTTACATTTCCAGACATTTTCACGTTTCTAGAAATGTTTCTAAACATTTCACTCTTTCGAGACTTATTTCCTGCATTTACTAGAAATACTTTCAGAAGTCGTGAAATATTTTCAAAAGTCTTTAACTTTTTACAAAACTTTCTAGACAGTTACATGTTTCTAAAATATTTTGTAAATGTCTCGGAAGTTGTCAAGTTGTCTCGAAATATTTCCAGACAAATTGTCAACTTTCGGGAAACCTTCTGCATTCGCGGTGGAGTTTAACGTGACAGACCCATTACACTCAGTATACACCAGAGTTGAAAGCCGATAGAGGGAGTTTACCAGTCGGCTTTCAGGTCAGCGGATACCCGTGGGTCACGAGCATTTCAACGGAAGCTTCTGTTCATATCTAGCTTTAGCCGAAATTTTGTGCTAATTTATTCAAAGTTGCATTAAATTTACACTAGTGTGAAGTTTCACCAGAATGAATGTGTGTAAACTGTTAAGATAATGCTCCCCATTGTTTTTATCGCTATGTAGTATTATAGCTAATCTGACCTGCAAAATTAACCGGACATACCCTGAACTGCACCAATAAAGTTTAAGAATAGTAGCAGAATAGCAGAAGGTTAACTATTGGATTCCCTTTCAAAAATCAGATTTAGCCTTCTGCTGTTCCGCAGCTATTCTTTAACTTTTTGGTACAGTCCACGGTTAGTGTGTGAGTTTCCGTTGCGCGGATTTGGGCATGGTTGTATATTTCTGTCTTCCGCTCCAATTATTGTTATGTTGGATATGTAGTTGACTATATGTCATAAGCCTACGATCAGTTAGATATAGAACCCTTGGTAATGACTAGGATGACTGCATGTGTATGCAGATTGTTAGCTTATGTGCTCGATATTAAACAAGCTCGTGCTTAAAGTACCTATTCTTTTACAAGGTTATGGACCCAGATATGCTGGGTGCTGCTTTCTCAGTCCTCGTCTCAAGTATAGATGCCAGTTGCATCGAGTCCACCCACCATGGAAGCGGTTGAAAGACTCTTACAAGAAGATGCTTTAATAAGCGGAATTTAATTTAAAGTTTAATAATTTTAATGTGGATGAAACTTAAGTTGGGGACTAGAGAAAGTTGGTTCTGGGTGGAATCATACAGATTCCTAGTGTCGAGAAAGTGTTTAAAAACAAGATGTGAGGCAGCAGTTATTCAAGCACGTGGAAAGCGGATGGTGCTGACGACTGAAACGCAAGCCGTAAAGTAAAGAAGGTCAACCGAATGTTGAAAGAAATCAGTGCAAGCTTACGGGAATAAAAGAATTGTCGTATAAAAGCTATCATAGTTCTGAATACCGTTATTGTTGCTGTGACAGGTTTGCTGTGATATCGCAGACAGAGAAATTCCAATTTAGTGGGGGTACATGGCAGAGTTGTACAGAAGCTGTCAAAAAAGAAGAGCTAAAAGATGTTGTTTCTGTAACGTAGAATTCTAAGTTTTTTATCGTGTGTGTTTGCGTTTAGGAGATTTAGAGTTTGCATTTAGAAGAGCAAACTAAGTGGGAGTGTTGGATATGTAGTTGACAATATGTCATAAAACTAAGATTTGTACAACTGCGTTAGACGCTTAGTAATGACTATAGGATGACTGCATGTATGTGGATTATTAATGTATGTGCTCGCTATTAAGCGAACTCGTGCTTAAATTGCCTATTCTATTAGGTTACGCCACACCTGTTTTCAGTTTGATGGGCTGATCGTGATTGGTGGTATGAATGAAGATTTGTTTACATTGTTATTTAGCTAAGATCTATCGATATCCTTTGACAAGAATATTACCAACAATCGTCTTGCAATCAATATTCAGGTTTACTTCAGACAGCAGGCCTGATTTTAGCAAGTAGCTTGTATTAGAGTAAAATCCCACCTAACCTTACGTTAAATTTTTAGTTTTTCCTGCTGCTCCTCAGCGCAGCAGGTCTCTTATGTTTGCTCTGCCCGAGCCCACACACGCATTTTGCTTGATAAATATACTCTTCAGCGAGAATGCGTGTAACCAATGGTTTAAGATAGGGCATGTATGATTTGTGTGTGAAGTCTTTCATTCCAAAGATCTACTGTTTCCGACTTATGTCATATTACGCATATATTTATGGGATTAATTTCAATTCTAAAATCGGAAATGTCTATTCTCTGTTCTAATTGATGACTCGTCGTTACAGTTAAACTTTTGTTATTAATATCTCAGCTCAGCAAAGATTTCTCAAATATGATAACGCTTACAGGAACATGTGCTAATATACATACAAATGCTGAATAGTTTAAACATTATTTTCGATATAAAGGTGAATTCCTCAAGCTTTATAAAAAATTTTTAAACAATGTTTTGCACGTATATTTTCTGTAGTAAGCAATTAAAAGCTCACCTATAAAATAATTAACTGCGCAGCAGGTTTACAATTACTTAAATGTCCGTCCAGCGGAAACTGAACCTTTTGTTACAAAATCTGCTTGTTCTCGAAAATTTTGAATCACGTTTGTTGTATGTGTGTACTCCGATGTTCCGCTTTTGGCCAGAAACTTTACATTTCTATCTTGAATCTTTAGGCAAAAATATTTCATTTCAGGATTTTTTCAGTATTAGTTATGATAGCAATATGCTCATATATTAAGACACAGCATTTCTTCAGTTTGTCTCTGGTCTTTACACTGTAGCCGCAGATGTCATTCAGTCTTCCAATGAAAGGAGTTAAAATTTCGTTAACAATTATATGAGCTAAGATTTTTTGCAATTTATGGTTGTATACAGTCATAGATTTGTGGCCGTTTCATTAGCAGGAATCAAGCAACGGCTTTACCTTTTAATCGAAAACGTTTCCGAAACACTGACCATTCGACAGTTCAACTGATCTGGTGCAGTTGTAAACATGAGGTAAACATTGTAGTTGTAAACATAAAGCTTGTGAGGCTGGTTTTGAAGCAACACATCTGTGTTTGAAGCTTCTGTAGACGTCACTACAATACTTTAAAACTATAATTTTGATGGGAAATTGCTGTAAAGTACTGAAATCAGTGGAAGTGTCACAATTAAAAAAGTGACTCCGGTGTGCCGTCCAAAATTTCAATGGGGGCGCTGGTGGGGGGGGGGTCGTAGGTCAAAGGTTCGCTGGTTGATTGTACCTTCCGCGAGTTGCAGGAAAGTACGAACCACTTCCAACATAGGTATAAACAGCCACCTTCCAGTACCCCAATTGATTTTTCGATACCCGTTTTTACACTCAGTTTGTTCTCTTGACTGCACCGTGTACCTCCTCATACATTAAATCCACCCAGTGCCTAATTCCACCCCTCCTCCTCGAAATACCTTATCAAATGCTTATACATATTGGCTATGTGATCAGCGACCCCTACATTAAATAACCAAACCAGGGTATGCACCAATACTACTACTACTGCTCCAAATTGATTCCGATTCTGGCTAGTTTTATTATTTTTGTTTTACTAGATTC
>JASAND010024302.1:0-155488 GCA_030248195.1 Trissonchulus latispiculum
CGCTGTACATCTCATGATACTCGTCCGTAATATTCTGAACCAGACTGTTCAGGTGAGGTTCGTGTGGACAGTCCACGAGCCATTCGTTGACCCTTTCTCGGTGGGTCGTACAGGTCTTGCATCTGGCTCGCATCTGCTCCGTCTGGTTTTCGGCGGGCACGCGGCACAGACTGCACGGCCAGTCATTGTCCGAGCCGAGGCTGGAACCGCACTTACTGCAGCGGGACAGCAGGTGGTCCGGAATATCATGCCTTTGTCCGCTGCACAGGGTGCAGAATGATAGCCAAGCTTTCATCTTCTTGACTCGAGGAGGTTCTGGCATTTTCATGTGTATTAGTATAGGGATGTATTCGGACCGTTCGTACGTGGCCATCAATCCTTTAGGAGATAGAGCCAATCCCCATTGAGTGGAGACCATCGAGTGCATAGATTTGGCTCTTTCAGCGAAGTAATCGTCGGCAAATTGTGCCGTGACTCCAGGCACCCAAAAGGCAATAAGCAGGCCTAGTATCATCCACATCAAGATGATAGGAAACGGGATTCCTCCGTCGAGGCAATTTCGGCCGGTTGAGGCCTTCTTGGCATGTGGCTCCGACTTTGGGGGTGGGGTCTGCGCTGTAGTGGCAGAAACCACAAGCTGTCTTCTGGCGGGTGTGACCGAGCCCGTCCGGGATATTTCCGAGCAGGCGGCGTTCTAGGACGTTCCGACTGGAGGGCTCGTCTGTGGTGAGCCGGACAGGATTCTCCGCGGCCCGCCAAGCCTTAGCGTCCAAGTACTTCTTGTGGGCGGCCCAGCAGCGTTCACGTTCCTTCTTTCGCTGCCAGATTCGACGTTCGTCTTGCTGGGCGCGTTTCCGTTCTCGGGTCCGGATGTCCTTTAGCAGCCGGCGCAGGAAGCGGATATCCCCAGGCATAGGACACAGTTTGGCACTAGGGTCCCTACCTGTGACTGGGGGCGGTCTGGGATTGCTTCTTCTGGGCCTTTCTGGCCGATCCTTTCTTCTGCGCCTTTCCGTCGACAAGGACTTCGGCTGTTCGGATTTCTCTCATTTCTGCATTGGCCACGATCGGCAGGATGTCCTGATCATAATCAGATTCTTCAGGGCTGGAATATGTATAAAAGTGGAAGGGATCATAGTCAAAGATAGGCCTGTCTGGTTCGGGGAGGACGGCAGTTCGGAATGTTCAGGTAGGGGAAGACATTTTCCCCGGCATCTATAGGATGGGGTCATCTTCTTCAATGGCCATTCCGGCTTGAGCCAGCAGCTTTCGGGCAGTTTCTCGAGCCGCCTCCAGATCTGCGGGTACCTGGTGCTCCGCGTCCTTCTCGGGAAGCTGCGCCAGCCGTAGATAGGCAGGCAGGTTAGCGGCTTCCAGGACTGATTCCACCTGGGCCAGGGGTGGCAATCCAAGTTGGATCCTGAATTCTCGGACGGCTTCACCGAGATCCACTTCCAGACGTCGATTGCTTGGACTGACTGGGCCCGGACCAAGGGGCTTCCCCGTCTTGACGAGATCAGGGTGCTCGGGACTTCGCAGCAGGGCGCGTCCTCGTCCCAGAGATTGGGACCTCAGTCTTGTGAGATCCCACGGGCTGGACTGGAATCACTGGCTTGATCCACCTTGTCGGGATCGGGAGCCAATAGGGGCGATTTTCGCTTTGGGGGTGCTGTGTCTGCCTCAGAGCCTTTGCAGGCGGGGGCGAATCGGCAGAGGATTCACTCTTTTCCCAGCATAGACACGATCAGGGTGGAAGGCAATCCATAGGTAGTTTCCATAGGGGCGGCCGTCTTATACATGGCCGGGCACTTCACAGACATAGGCTTCTGATACATCGGCAGAGGTTAGAGTTCCCGGTCCAACTTCTCTGTCACAGCGTCCAGAGTGAACGAGGTGGTTACTCTGGGTGAATCCCTTGAGATAAGGCGGCGTAGAGTATGACTGTCCGCCAAGATCGGTAATTTCCTGCTCAAGTCGCAGGATCTGGGTAGGCACGGCGGGATTCGGGGCCTTGAAACTTACCTTGGACTCCTGTGGGACAGCGGCCAAAGTTTGGATTACTGAGGGTCCAGGGCGTTGATGCTGTCTGACGTCAGCGAATCGGGACCCATAGGGGGCATGGACGGATTCCGAGGCATTTCGGTCCTCGTTTCTACCCCAGGAAGGCCTGGGATTGCGCTCCTGATGGTCCGGATAGGATGGTCCATTTCGGGGTTGGGACCGGTCATTGAAGTCCCGATTTCCCCCGTTCGAGTTATTCTGGAATCTGGGGGGTCCGCTGAAAGGCCTGGAATTCCCGGCATTTCCACCGTTTCGGTTGTTGTTGTTGTTCCGGGGCGGTCCAGAATAGTCGTTTCGGGGCCGGTGGGCGCCTCCACCGGGGGCCCGACATTCTCGTCGCGAATGTCCGCCCTTGCCGCAGTTGAAGCAGCGGTAATCGCTGGGAAAGGGGATCTTGTTGTCCGACCGCTGAGGAGGCGGGGAGCTCTTTCTGTTGTTCCCTGATCCACTACTATCCTTCATACTGCGGACTTCTGTAGCCAGAGAAGCGGTGCTTTGCACCAGAGATGACAGGGCAGTAACAAGAGCAGGCCCTGTAAGTCCTCCGGAAGTGAGGTTCCCTTCCGGATCTAGCTCCAGAAAGGCAGGAGTCCCTTCTCCGGGGTATACGCCTTCGGCTTCGCGGGCTTTTTTGAAGGCGAGGGAATAGTCCTGCGTGTCCATAGGGACATGAGGCTTGAATTCATTCCTCAAGCCAATCAGGAACAGGCGGACTTTGATCGCTTCCAACATGTCCGGGTCCGCTCCATCTTCCCAGGCAATGCGGGCGTACTTCTGTAGCCTGAGGGAGTAATCTGCAACAGATTCATGGGCCAGTTGTTTAATGCTGAACAGCTTTGCTGAGGCGTGCATTCCGGTCAACGGCGGAATCATGTGCTCTCTCAGCACGGCTACCGAGGCATCCCAATCGTAGGGTCGCATGGCGCCTCGGGGCAGGCACTTGTAGATCTCTGCCGCACGTCCTCGGAGGGTAGAGGAGAAATTCATGACCTTCTGATGGTCATCCATACTGAGTCGTTGGCAGAATCTTTCGTAGTTCGCCAGATGATCATCAAAATTCTCATAGTCTTTCCCGGAAAAGGTGGGCATATCCCTATAAGAAAAGGAAACGGCCTGGGTGTGAATGCTTCTCTGTAGGGAGGCCAGGATATTGCCCATTCCATGAAATTCTGCGGAATCAGAGCTGGCGGGAGAGTCCGGGCGGTTGTTAGGTTCAGGAGGGTTATGAGGATCTCCGGGACCACCGGGACCTCCAGGACCGCCAGGACCTCCAGGACCACCGGGACCGCCGGGGCCGCCGGGGCCGCCGGGGCCATTGGGATCAGGGGGACCTCCGGGTCCGCCTGAAAACGAGACGCGGCTGCGCCTGAATCCTCCTCCAGAGCCAGGGGCATACGGTGGGGGTGGCATCATGGAGGGATCCTGATTGTCTTCACTCTCGTAGTCAGAATTCCGGTAGTTCTGGCTATCAGGAACAGGGTTGTCCATATCCATTGTAGATCCAAGGGGATGTGTTGAGTCTTCCTCACTGAGATGAATTGATGGGAGATGTTCCTCACTGGGGGCTCCAATTTGTTTATGCCGTGTAATAGAGTGACTGAGATCTTTGACGATTATGGGCTGATTCTGAAAGTAAACTGATTTGGGTCGTGAGATTGGCTGTAGTCGGTTAGGCTTAGGCTAGGCTTCTTCGGCCTGTAGATCTGATCAGCACTCTAGAACACTGGTCAGCGCGTGGGGATTCAGAGATCTCCACTTAGATTGAAGTACAGACTGTAGTGGTGTTCTGACAGACCGTACTTAATGGCTGACCGGGTAGGGGTTTGGATTCGTGAGTTCGTTTGAGGAGTGGGGTCACCAGGGGGTTTATAGTCTCTATATCGACTCTCTCCAATTGATACAGTCTTATCCTCAAGCTCGGATAAGACAGGGAACGATGATCTGAAAAGTAGGCTGAAGACGAGTCTGAAAGTCACACAATTTATTGACACAAAAGTACAGACTGTAGTTATCAATTCCAGCAGATACGGTGTTCAATGCAAGGATACGGTACAATGAACAGAGATTACACTGATCTGCCAGAATTGCCCTTCTAGTATTGACTGGTTAGGTTTGGTTTGGGTTTAGGGGTACACACTGTCTCCAGGACTTTTCCTGCACGTAACTCAATTACACTACGGGTTCGGAAAGGTAACCTATGTGCTTGACTAGCTCAGCTCGTAGTTGCTAACTCACTCCTAGGCCTTTCTTCGTAGCCTCTTTAGCTTGCTCTGTCCCTCTAACAATAGACTGGGACTTAACACCAATTAACACAACAATTAACGTAAATTATGGTAGTCTCACAAGGGAGCGGCTTGGATTAGTTCTGGGGCCTCCGTGTAACGGCTACCCAGGCAACTGAATTTAGAGAGACGAGGGGTCCGTTCCTGAAATGGATAATTACAGTTACGGGCTGAAGAGTGTCGGACGAGATACGAAAAGGTCGATCGGCTGAACAACTAATATAATTAGATAAGTTAAAGCAAAGTACAAGATTGTCTAATTGAACTGAACAGAGATTTCGCTGGGAAAGATGATAACGATGACAGATTGAACTCCACTGAACATCATCATGTTTTCCGAATAGAAATAGCTGCTTTT
This sequence comes from Trissonchulus latispiculum, assembly GCA_030248195.1. Taxonomy (NCBI): domain Eukaryota; kingdom Metazoa; phylum Nematoda; class Enoplea; order Enoplida; family Ironidae; genus Trissonchulus; species Trissonchulus latispiculum. The sequence continues at coordinate 4,702 of JASAND010024302.1, forward strand.
AGCCTTTCTTGAACACACAGTTAGTAGTTTCCCAATTCGATTCTAGGTGACGCCGTCTGTCTCTGCCTTCCAAATGCGACTGTACCGAAGAGTACACCAACTAGTACCTAATTGATTCCAAAAGACTGGTTGAGACTGATACTGCTTGACTGAGAACACTGGACACTGAACCACCAGCTGATCCACTGGCTACGACTGATTACAACTGAACAGGATACTGATCCGCACCAATCACTGACTACCAAACTAGATGCACAGGTTAAGGCTTGATCCTGGCGACAGACTGATCAGGGCACCAAAGAGCAGGACGGCAACCTGAATCAAATGGGTTAAAACCCATTAGAAACAGCGGTGGTGGGGATTAGAACCCCAGCAACTATTATCCGGACTAATAGGCTTCCAAGTGTGGGTTTTGACACCCAAAACGTGCTTAGTGTGTGTTTTGTTAACTGTTCTTTGCTTTCAGACAGAATTCAGACATTTTGGATGTTTTGGTGTGCATTCGAACAAGATTGAACGTTTTCCTGGCCGTTCTGGTGTTTCCGGCCAGATATGCAAATGAGGCTGGACTGGACTAAGGGACTGGACATAGAACATAGACTGCACTGCTCAACACTGCCTAACTGACTAGAATCTACTATTATGGAACTAAACTAACTTAAACTAGCTACGGTTACCTAGAAACTCATATACTGACAATTCCAACGCCTAGGGCCCAATACCGGCTGTAACTGAAACGGGATACTGAACTATGGACTGTTACCCTCTAATCTACGGGTACACAGCATTAAACTACGCCTGGTACTGTCTGCTACTGTTAGGACACTATTCCCTACGAACCTGGTCACATTATACGGTATTCAGCCTAATTCTAACCCTAGGACAGAATATGCAAATGAGCTTACGTAAATTTGAACCTAAACGGACTAACCTACCTAATTATCACTGGCTGGACCCATTCCTTGCAGAGGCTCCACATCTTAAGAAAGATAACCTACGCAGGCCTCCGGGGTCCCAAAATTACAGATTAACAGCAATTCTAAACAACTACTAAATCTGAACTACTGGGCAATTATCAAAACTAGACTACAAACAATTATCGGCTATGAACTATACAAGATTCGAACATGGGCTCTTTTTCTGGCCCGGATACGTACCTAATCTAATTATTATTAATTATTAACTACCTACCTAATTATTAATTAAGTTATTTTAATTATTATTTTACTGGACTGGTCTCAAGACCTCAACTGGAGGTATTTACATGAGTAGCCCCACACATACAGTTAATGTCATTCTTTCATTTAGTCCGGACATGCGACAAGACCTCCAACTGGGAGGAGTTTACATGAAGTGCCCATCATGCATACAAATCACAAAACAGTAATTAAAGTTAATCACGGGGCCTCAAGACCTTCTCTGCGAAGGTATTTACATGAGGAACCCGGAAGTTGATAATTAAAATAACTTAAAGCCTAAATGGGGCTACTTCCCATACTAATTGCTACCTAAGCTAATTAATCTAATTAGGACCTAACTACATGCGTTCTGATTCGGAAATGGCCCGTGTCATGGCCATTTCCAGGTGATTGCTCGTGTGTTGCGTGGATTCTGCGTGTGTAATTTTGGAGGGAGTTCTGGAAGCCACAAGTCGGATAATAATTGCTGTCGCAATTATTATCAAAACAACAAACTACAGAACACTGTTTAAATTAGGGGGAATGCCGGATTTCCCCGTTTAAAACCTTGATAATTAATTGATTTAAAGTATAAGTGAAAGATTCGTTTTTGCAGCAAGTTTTAGGAACAATCCTATCTTTTTGACCGGCCAAATTATAAAGAGCACAAATACAAAACAGTGAGTGGTTTTAATTGGCACGGCGAGAATTATGGCCGGCGGGCCTGGCCGCCGGCTGTGGGGAAAACGGGGCATTCTGTTGTGTGGCAATTCCGGGAAGTTATTCAACTTCCCGGGCTTGGGGGGAACAGGAAGGGTCCTCCCCTCAAAACCTAGGTTGCCCCAAATATTTGACGAATTTTGGGAGTTTTGGGTTATTTTCACAGTTGGGTGAGAGATGAGCAAAAACAGCAAAAATGCACTTTTGAAGACCTGAACAGGGGACCGAAATTTAAGGTTTTAGATCACCAAAAAGTGGTGATTTTAGGGAGAAAACTGGTTTTAAAAACTGGGAGTAGGATTGCGCGTTTTCGGACTAAAATCGAAAAATAATTGGGGTTGACTTGCGAGGGCTTGGAACTCGCAAGTCACCCTGAAAACCCACACCCAACATAACCCCAGAGGGTGGGGCGAAAGGCCCACACCCTCCACATGTGCAAAACAACAAATTATGCTAAAACTGGGGTGATTAGGCCCAGTTATCAGGTGTGCGCTAGATTGTCATCGGGGCCCTAGGGCCCCGGTAGGGTCAGAAATCGGGTCCTGGGGGCCGCCACGAGGGCATAAGGGTCCCCAGGATTTGCAGCAGAATTGCCCCCCTGTGGACCGCCTCGAGGGCATACGGGTCCACAGGGGTGTTTGTACCCGGCCTAGAGTGTCGGTGCCAGCTCAACCTGAAAAGGAAAATGCGTCCTAAGAGAGGAAAGGGGGGAAGGGGGGAAATGCTAATGTCTAGGCCTCCATATAACGGCTTCAAGACAGCATTTCCCCCGGCAAACAACCGGACGAAAGGGGAAGAGCAACCGCTCTGTCTAAAGTCTCAACCGACACTGACTGGAAATTCGAATTTCCAGTCGAGACCCTGTCTGGGGGCGGTCTTTCGCTCCCCAGGTAGCTGATTGGCTGCGCGTGTGGTGCGATCATTGCAATCACCTTTGATTGGACTACCGAAGTCGTGACCTACGGTAGTCCACGTGCGCGGGCCGCCAAAGAGTCTAGATTTATGGCTTCTGTGCCATAAATCTGGAAAGCAAACATTTGCGGGCCACACTTCAAGTGGCGAGATTTGGGAGATTTTTAGGGCCCTTAAGACTAATGGCCACAAATGCGCAAAGCAAACGTCTCGGAGTTTCACTTCCAGAGACGAAAACAACTTAGGCCCAATAAAGAGGCCAAAAGGAAATAGGAAACAGAAGGATGAAGAAATTTAAGAAGAAGTCGAATTTCGGACTTTTGGACCAATTAGCAAGAGCTTGCTAATTGGCAAGGTAAGTTTTGGAGGCTATTTTTTAGCCTTAATTTTGGGAAGGGGGGAACTTTAAATCTTCTTTTTATTAAAGGTTCCCCCTTTTTACCTCCGTCTTTGCTTCTGTATTTGCAAAGACGGGGTATGAACCCATAAATCCTAGGAGGAACAAAAGTTCCTCCTCTTCTCGTCGTGGCCTCTTGGCGGCCACTTCAAGGCCTCTTAGCGGCCAGCAGAAGGGGTCTTTATTACGCAGAAAAACATACATAAAGACCCCTTCGAGAGATCCAGGGGGGACCTCCCCTTAAACTTAACTACCTAAGTAAAATTAACTTATACCTAAGTCAAAACTAATAATTTTATCTTACCTACTTCTAAAAACTACCTAAGTACCTAAATTTTAGTTTTCTTTTGTTAATTTCCTTTCAGGGGCTATTCCCCTCTATACTAGTTACGTACCTGTACATATACGTTGAGACAGTGCAGGGCCTTTCCTCCAGCCTAGTGCTGGAGAGGCCAACTGTGACTAGTTTTGTAGTCACGTGGGGACCTTACGTGAATGAACGTATGAATGAATTCATTCACGTAAGGTGTCTGGGAGCTCCGTTCGCTCTCCAGACAGCTGGGCGTCGGGATAGATAACAGGCCCAGAAAAGGGAGAAAAGGAAAACAAAAGGGGAGTTAAAAACTCCCCTTAAAATGGAATAAGAACAAAACTAGTACGTAGGAATTAGTTAGGACGTTTTGTAACTAATTTGTACTTTTTGTATTTCAGATTTGAAAGAAGAAAGGAACTTTAAAAAGATTTAAAATTGACTGTAATCGTATGTGGTAATTATTGACTTCTTGTTGTTTTAGAAGACGATTCATTGATTATTACTATTTTGTAATTACTGATGTAGTAATTATGCGTCGGGGGTGAAGAGGGGGGTCTCTATAACGACCCACGGCTCTGCAGAATAAGGTTTCTGGTTCGAATCCGCAGAGACTGACAGTACTTTGGCATTTCCGCAAATTCTACGTTTTCTTTTCTGTTTCTGTTCCACAAAGCGAGGGAGGTGCTATTGGCCACACGGGTGGGGTGGGAGGCCTCTAGAGGAGGCCCTCCCGCACATAGGAAGGTCAGGGTTCGATTCTGAACTTCTAAGAGTGAATTAGCATGGCTTTCGTGTGCGATTCTTAACCTTTGCTTTGAATACGTTGAAAATAGGGAACTCTGGGCTGTTCAGTGGCCTCTATAACGGCCCAAGGAACAGATCATGACCTAGACAGTTGTACCCCCCAATTAATGAATGTAAGACCGGTTTTCAGGGCAATTCTGGCTTGGCAGACATCACTATACAATTTCCACGGCAAACCATTGACACTTAATTATTTACAGCAATTACCTGGCATCGTGAGCAGAATATGAGGCAAACAGGACCAGAGATCGTTCAATAATCACATACGAGATACGTTTCATTCTATTTTTTGACCTTAAGTCTGAATTTGGCATTTTTAAACCAAATTTGGCCCTTTTCTTTTCTTTGGGCAGATTTTTGCTTCAAAACGGCCTTAACTTTCCCTATCTACTCGTGAGGCTGTTTAGATACAAAACACGGTTTTACTGAGCAAATTCCACAATTATGACAATAATAAAAGCATTTTTATTACAAATTAAATTATGTCTAAACTTAATATTCATCTAAAGTTTCAGTTAATTGCATTTTATTGTTTTTTGAAATGTCTAAACTTCAACTCAAAACTCCAGAAAACTCTTGGATCATATTACTCTCAATTCTTTGTATTGTTTAAATAGAGTTTTGGCAAAATTGAAACAAAACATTTATTTAAACTTTCAAAATGAAGTTCAACTTAAAAATTTTTAATTTAAATTTGACTTTGATTTCCAGATTTGAAAGATTGAAATATTACAATTCTGATTTGATGGAAGGAGGGGCAGACTAGTTCAGCTTGTAATTATATAGTCACTAGAATTATATAGTCATCAAATACTCGTGCTCTGTGGCGAGATATTGCAACGCCAAGGCCGACGGAGCATGTTTCTTAAAAAGGAGGAGACGTCATCCGTCGTGACGTTGACCAGGCTTTGACGACTCCTTTTGGCAATTTGGTTGAGTTGATTTTGATCAACCTTGCGGGGCCAATTTCCTGGCTAACACTTTGCATATTCGGGTGATGATAACCTCATTGTGATGTCTAATGCAGCAAACAACAACAAGAATGTGTCACCAAGAATCTTTTCTTCATATGAATTAACCTTTCTTTTCTGATGTGAGTTATTCAAGTGCGATTTTACCAGACATGCCATTGTCTGAGGTCTTGAAATAAAGCCGGCTGTAAGAACCAGTACCCATCTTCAAGCAAATGAAAGTGTAAGGGAAGCAGGCATAGGAAAGATAGATAAGAATGTAACGGGAGTTCAGCTGATGGCCCTGTGGTGTAGTTGGTTAGCATGTCTGCTCCGGGATCAGAAGGGCCGTGGTTCGAAACCCGGGTGGGCCAATTCTTTACTTTCAATGGTGAGTGAAAGGCTGAACCTCGCTCTTCCCTTCTCTCTCCTATGTCCTGGTTTCGTGGTTACGAGGATGCCTGACGCATCCCGTTCGGCTTGTCCTTGGTTTCCTCTTGGTCCACCAGCCCTGGTGAAGAAGCGCTACATGTGTCGAGGCTTCCTCAGGGCCCGGATTGGACTCCTGTCTCCGGTCCCCCAGTAGTTGCTTCTGGTTGGTTGGATCTAAAGGGGTCTGGAACGTGTGTCAGGGAAGCACGGATCCCTTGGGCTCCTGCGCTGGATGCGCTTTCGGTTCGATTCCGAGTTGAGTAAGCCGCGGGACGCGTCTTAATTGAAACCCGGGGGAGATGTAAGGGAAGCAGGCACAGGAAAGACTGATAAGCCTGCAAAGGGAGTTCAGCTGATGGCCCTGTGGTGTAGTTGATTAGCATGTCTGCTCCGGAGTCAGAAGGGCCGTGGTTCGAACCCGACTGGGCCAATTCTTTACTTTCAGTGGTGAGTGAAAAGCTGAACCTCCCTCTTCCCTCCTCTCTTCTAAGTTTCGTGGGTTCGGGGGCGCCTGTCCTTGGTTTCCTCTTGGTCCACCAACCCTGGTAGAAGCGCTACAAAAGAACGTACGTAGCTGAGATGTGTCACTAGTTCACCTCAAATCCGAAAAATTCTGGCCTGAGGTGGGCATCGAACCAACAGCATTTGGCGATCCAGGCCAACGCTCTACCGATTGAGCCTCCCCGGGCACAATCGAACCAAGCCTAAGATAGAATTCGTTCCCAAACAGTATTTAAAGAAGTGTCTTAGAAGAAGACGTCTCTCCAGCCCATATGCTGGCAGCAAACATCGACATTCAAAACTACAAAACTTCAAATTTAGTAACAATTTGTGAGAATTAGCTCATGTACTAGCGATGGACCTGAACCACGTTTTCCCAGAAACGGATCCGAAGCTGATTTGGCGCCGGCCAGAACCGGAACCGAAAAAATGACAAAATTGATGCAATAAAATTTGAAAAATTCTTATTTCAATTTTTCAAAAGTAACTATGCTGCAAAGTTTATAATTTTAATCCTGTCAGACTATACTTGAAGTTTCAACGGTGCGCAGTAACCTAATTAACAGTTTTCGTTGAAAGCTAGCACTGACAGCAAGCACAGAGAGAAGATACTGGACCATCATTCAATAGGGATATATTTAATCTTTATTTTATCACTTGGATATTAGGGGCCTCGACGCTCCCGGAAAAAGGCTTGGAATCCACTATATTATATAAACTTCGAAATTTTCCCAAACAGTCGCTTTTGAGAACTAACGAAAACAGAAAAAACGAGCTGGCCGTTGCAGCTGTTTTAAATTCAGCTAGAGAGAGCTCAAATAAAATCCTCACACACGGGAAATGTAGCACAGTGCCCATTGGTTCTCTCCCATTTCGGACTATGCATTTTCCTTAGAGACTACCGGCAGGCGATTTTCATTACTTATTTTACTAATTCTAAATATGGAATCATGATCAGATTTCAAAATTTGTTATGGAATACATTTTCATTTTTATGAAGCATCGATGATAAATTTCAGCAGTATGTATTTACAAACGTCTGGTTACATTTAGTTATTATATAAAGTGCAATTGTTTGAAGACCAAATTTAAACAAACCAATGAGTCGAATTCATTAACTGGCTTTACTCAGTCTAACCAAATCAACTTAGACAGAAGTATGCCGGAGTGGTTGGAGAATTTTGTTGCAAAAGAAACACTTTCCGGCGGGTCACCATTAGGAACCGTGTCAAAATTCACCTCAAAATTAAGCATGTACATGATTTATTTACACGAATTGATTCGGATATGATATGAATAATCGACTTGTTTGTAGTCAACATTTGAAGTTTTTCCTAAGCTTTGCGTTAAGTCAGTGCTGTAATAAGTGGACAGAAGCTGAAGCTTACATGCATTCATTATCCTGCATTAAAGTAAGCAGCAGCTAGTTATTGTCAACGAAGGAAAAACTAAAGTTGAAACATAGTTATAAAAACGAAACGTTTAGATATCGTGTAAGTCTAACAGAAAACGTATCAAGCATAGTGTAAATTTTATCGTTTACACGATTTTATTTTTGACACGGTTCCTTGCGTTGGTTGCCCGAAAAAAATTTGGTCCATACAGTTGAGAATTTGAACGACCGTCCCGGACAAGTAAAAGCCGGTCGACAGCAGTGTAACTACAGTTCTCAAATACTACATAACAGTACTAGGTTTGCTCCGATATAGTTAGCGGTTTTGAAGGAACGTCAGTCGGTTTAGGTTTCTTCCAACATTTGTCTGTCAGAAACAGCAGAAGTACGATCAATTCCACTGCACTTATGACTGAACCGCCCACCAAAATCCCCAGTATTCCACCAAAAGAAGCAAGAACATGAGATATCTGGAACAAAAGGAAAAGTATTTATGTTTTGTTTAACCGTTTTAGAGTATGCATTAATTAATTATTAATTAGTTATGAATTAAATAGGCATTTGGACGAAGACCAGCAGACTGGCAGAAACGTAGCGAATACCAATAGTCATAGATTTTTTCCAGTTGATTAGACATTTAAAGCTATATTTACCGAAATTCCAGAGTTGCATCAACTATGGCCTTATTTAAGCTAAATAATATTTAATGATAGCGGTGTTATTTGCTGTGCCTCAATTTCAATATACCATAACATTGAATCGCAAAATGATAGAATTTCTAGTTTCATTTGGAAGACAAAAATATTGTTCTGAAAACCAATCATTTAGATTATGTGCAACGTTCAAGACAGCACATGTGCAAAACAATAGCAAAGTAAAATGATACCTCAAATACCGGATTTTCATAATACTGAATGAAATAGGACTTATCAAGATAAACGTTGACTGCTGCAACATTTCTAAAAAATAAAAACAACAGCACTTAGGCACAGTTTAGAATAAACAAGGGTTTCTGATTGTATAGCTGAGCTGGCTTAGGTTTATTCCATGCTGTAAACCCACTAGTCAAAAGGTTGCTCTCTAGACATGCATTCAAGAATTTACATATGCTCATACAAAACATGGAATGAGTTGCTTGAATTGAAATAGCAAAGAATCATGCATTCAACATTAGCCACTTACTTTGAATCTATGCCAGTCTAAAAAATAAACTACAAATGTAAAAGAACTAACTCTAAGTTTATCCAAGCTGAAATGGAAGAAATTTAGAAATTCCGATTTTTAGAAGTGGTGTTCAAAAATCTGCAACCGTTTAGATTGCTGACAGTCGACGGCTATGCGACTGCTGTCAGTTCTGCTGCTTAAATAGGTTCTAAAGACTAATTTGCATAATTCGAATGCAAAAAATCTGACCTAAGCTAGCCCTGTGTTGAAGATAGGGCTTAATGGAGAAATGACTCACACTACACTAAACATAGAAGTTTCCTTTTTATACATTCCTGCCCCAGCAGGAATAAAAATAAACTTCGGCAATTCATATTGCGATTAACAATGTGATTACAGAACTGCTTGAAACTCAAACTTAGCTTGCGGAAACTTTGTTACAAACTTCAGAAAATACTTGTCTGCATGTTTGGCTTGTTGAACTGCATGGTACGATGTACCTAAATGATCCTTATTGCTTGTTTTGATTCAGACCACTTCGTTTAACACAAGTAACCTTGGTGGTGAGGAACATGCGTGATGCATGAGTAACGACAAGAAAACCATACGTGACATTATAACAAAGATATGTTTTATGACAGAACATCTTGGAACTATTACGCAATAGATAGTTCGTCTGTTAATGGAAGCAGGCAAACCAAAACATAATTGAAAAGTTTGTAGTCTTTGATTAAATTAAGTCAAAATTCAGCCGCAGAAAGCTAACTTTAAATACCCTACAATGGGTTAGTTCCTGTACGCTAAGCTAACCGGGTGTAGGGTACAACTGGTCAGTTAGCCTGAAGGCCAGTTTACACCACCAAACTTTCGCCAAATCAAACCTTGACCAAACTCAAGCTTGCAAAATTTGGTGGAAGTTTAATGGCGCAAACATGCACCAAACGTCCACCAGACTTCCAGCAATCTAAACTGTCAAACTGAGTTTGGTTCCACTGGAATTTTCATTAAACGTTTGGTGGAACTGACCAATCAGAATCTATCAAAAAGTCACATGCTATGTGTGTGCTCTACACTAGCATAGAATCTGTTAATACATTTGTTTCCCTCCTTCGTTAGCGTTTTATTCGAAATATTGTTAGTGTTGTTCCTTCTTCGACGTTCGTTTAAGTTTAGTCCGCAATCCGAAATATTTTCAGTTTAAGTTTCAGTCGGCAGTGCAAAATGATTAATTTCAGCGAGTTGCAGTTATGTCACATAAAAGACGGTTTCGTCATATTCTTAAAAATAACTTTAATTAAAATTTGCTTTAAATTTGCAAGAGAAACATTTGTGGAAGGAAGCCCATCTAAACTGAGGCCACCTATGACAAAACCATTTTATACTGACAAATGTTTGGAGAAAAATCTGCTAAACTAGGTTGAAACTGGCTCGCAATTGATTTCATTAATTAATTAACTTAATTTCGCAATTTCAATGGACCCCTGCTAAAGTTTGGTGAATGTTTGGTGGGAGTTTGGTAAAACGCGCTTTTTTGTGTAAACACAAACATTGCCAAACTATTTTCACCAAACTTGAGTTTGACAAAGGTTTGGTTTGGCAAAAGTTTGGTGATGTAAACTGGCCTTTATTAGCTTTCAAGTCCGGATCGGTAGGATCTAAGCAGCATCAAAACACTCTGTAGCCTTCTGTATGTTGGAAGTCTCGCAGGGGACAACTTTATGGGTATGTCACGTTATAAGTCACGGGAAGTGCAGAAGGTTTCTCAGAAACTTGGTTTTTTGTCTCGAAATATTTCGGGAAAATTTTCCACATTTCCGAGACAAAGTTTTGAAATAAATGCAAACTTTCGAGACTTTTTCAAAATATTTCGATTCTTTTTCAGAATATTTCGAGACTTTTCTGAAATGTTTCGAGACATTGGAAAATTTTGTCTCGAAATAATAAAAGTCTCGAAAGTTGAATGTCTCGAACGTTAACTGTCTCGGAACTCTGCAAATGTCTCGAAAGTTCTTAGTCTACAAATGTTCTCTTTTTGAACCTAGTTTTTTCTGTATTATTCCTATTAAGTCCTATGAATTTTGTGGATGTGGATATGAAATTTTCCACGTGGATTGCCTAACCTCAGATCCACACCTTAAGTTGGTAATCAAGATTGGATTTACGCGATGGCTGTGTCTGTCCACATTCCGATCGGCCCACCCGAAAAATGATGCATTTAATTAAACTCTGTAGTTTCTTGAATACATATACAATTGCATGTTAATATAAATAAAGTTACGATCTTGTATTTTTAGGGATAGGTTTTGCACAGTGGTATACAGTTTAGACTTAGTTTTCGAATAAGATATTTGTCAGATATTGTAGAACTGCAGGCTACAGGCTGCGTCCGATTAACCGCCTTTATAAATCGTGAAACTACCAAATGTGGCAAAAGATTGCAAAGTGTCGAACTTTGGCGAAATTGCCTAGAAAGCTAGAAATTTCTCAAACTTTGCACGTATCTCGAAAGCTGAGAAATGTTTCGAAAGTGAAGAAGTGTCTCGAAAGTTTTGGTAAAATGTCTCGAAAGTTGGCAAAAGTCTCAGAACTTTTCTCAGAAGATTAAAATTTGTCTCAAAAGTTTGAAAAACTTTCGAGACATTTCTTCAAACTTTCGAGACATTTTGTCAAACTTTCGTGTCAAACTTGCGAGACAATCGTTAACTTTCAGAGACATTTTCTTAGACAGATCTGAAACTTTCGATACAAAATGTCCAACTTTCTGAGAAACCTTCTGCACTTCCCGTGACTTATAACTTGACATACCCATTACTGTTTTAAACAGCATAGAGATTCTGCTTAGATCTTTATTCGGAGGTAAAACTCAGCAGATTACACGAGTTTAGGATGATTTTCCTGCTCTGGAATAGTGAAATATTCCAAATATATCCCAATCTAATTTGCAAGATTGCTCCAAAGTTGATTGATAACAGCGGTAAATCGGATCATTGGCATTTTCCCCGAGCCCAAATAATTAAGTTTTGAGGGATGGGTGAAAATGATGAAAATTTTGTATGAAGGCAAAACAGTCTACTTTGTGAATACGCTTAAAGAATGCATCTATTGCATACAATTACACGTGTAAATTTTAAATTTAAGTTTAATTGCACTTTAGGCTTAAAGTGCTCCACTGATTTAAAATAACCAATGAGTACATATTTGCGGATTTTGCACTGGAAGCAAGCAGAAGATACATGCAAGCATTTGCTAAGCATTTCTAAAAGCTAAAAAACTGGCTACAGGTGAAATAGTGGCTTCAGTATTGCAGCGCTTCTACTATAGGGCTGATGGACCAAGAAGAAACCGAGAACAAACCCGAACAGACAGGCATCCGAAGCCAGGACCTAGGAGAGAGACGGGAAGAGGGAGCCTAATGCCATGGCCGTTCTGGTCCGGAGTCAGACATGCAAACCACGGGATCGTCAGCTGAACTCCCATATCAGGTCTATAAATCTTTCTTATGTCTGCTTCATCCAGGACTCACCGGAATTTGATGTCGATTTCTAAATTTATCCAATTCTGACCGGCACAGTAAGTAATATCACTCGAGTTAGTTGCTATCCTGACGTTGATAACAAGAAACAAAATGGTTAGCATACGGTTTTCCGAAGGTAACTCAATTAGCCGCTCTTTCAATCGTGATATTTTATTCAATTATAAATGGAATGATCATCTTTTCCACTTACTCTGTTACCCAACTTCGTCAGCGTAGCCGTAACTTCATAGTATGACTCTCTAAACAAGACTACAAAATGTTGAGACTGGAGGCACAAGATAGCTCAATGTATTTCGACATTGAGATTGGAGGCACCAGATAGCTCAATGTGTGTTTCTCGTGCGTCTGTTTCACCTTTTTGCAGCATTATCATTTTCGCTGATTCGACAAATTTTGGGAAATAAATGTGAAAAGGCCGTCTGTCTATAATTGGCTTGCATGCGACAAAAGTAAGGTATTTTGTTCGGTTCATATACTAATGTGAATGAACTCATTCTAAGCTTTAGACATACATATGATTAACTTTCCTATAATTCCGAATTTTTAGAACTACAGCTTTTCAAAAGCATACATACAATACCAGTACGTTAATCATAGGAATGCAGTTAGGAAAAGTTTTTTGACACCACAAATTTGAGCGCTGTGTGATAGCTCAACCAAAGCTACTTTGAGAACATATCATATATGAACTTAGTAGCTTAACATTATCTGCAGCATGCTTTTATTGGTTAGCACATTAAATGTCAGATCTGTTTTAGGGTAAAATAACTATAATATATCAAGTAAAAAATGAAGCCTAAACATGCAATGTAGGCATCAGTAAATTAATGGTTTTCACAAAAGTGGTGGGTTCTGTAACATGACCTTAAATCCATGCCTACCTGCATTGCAAAGGACAGTGGCACTTGAAATCAGTTGACTTGTTCTCATAACGTTCCTTGAAAATTTGCAGGCATGACACTACAAAGAAATTCATTAACTGTTACAAGAAATATGTAAATATTATTAATATTTAATACTTGTATGCATAATATGGCTAGGCAACCCACTTTCATCTCTGGTTCTACACGAAAAATACTCTGGGGAACCTTTGTAGTTGTCCCTATTGCCGTTTTTTAACTAAAGTAGACGCATGCCAAAGCTGGGAAAAGTAGGCGAAGTTCTGGTTGCGTATACTCTTCGACGAATTTCTCCATAACGAAGAGCGCTTTCATAATAGCTTCAACTAAACACAAAAAAGGGTTCTCAGTTATCAGATTGAGGTGTCGAATGATATAACTTTACTTCTCATAAACTGCAGTCTGCAAAACAATTGGGAAATTGCAATTAATAAAATTCAGAAAAAACTTTTGGAAAACCAAGATTAGTTTTATTGTGTGATTTAAAAGTGAACAATGTTGAGCTACATTTTATATAAATATGGCCTCACAACTCTTAGTAGTGTTTAGTAAAAATGTTTTGAAATTGGTGTCTGCAAAAGGAATCACCACATTAAAAATAGTATATGCACTGCTAAGACTGTCGACTGCAAATATGAAATTTGGTGGCTCGATCACTATTGGGTACAGCTACTTGAATTGCTCATTACACTTTACCTAATTAAACTTCAGTCGTCATACAAAAAATTTATCCAGCAATAATATAAAAAACTTATATATCATACCACGAGTAGTGGCGGTTGGGGACATTACTTGTTTCAAAATCTTCATTACAAGAAGGATGAGTCTTGTTGTTGGTTGGTGGCATAACTCTTGGATCCGAACATCCGCATTCTTCATTTAGACGGCGCTCATAGCAAGAGAGATGGCACAGCTATAACAGTTACTGAAACACGTACTACCGGCAATAGAGGTTACAAGGGTGTGCTGCTTCTAAATTCTGATTCTCTAGTTAGTTTGGAATATAGTTGCTTGTAGTGGTTTTCTGTCCTCTGTAACAGTCGAGAATAGTTGGGATAGACTCATCTAAAGGAATAGTGCGGTTCTGAACTCGTTTAAAAGCCACCCAATATAGTTTTCTGTCCCATGAATTTCACTGCGGTGAAAGATTTAGGAAATCAAAAAATGTGCTCATGTTTTGAAATAAAATATTTACTCGTCTGTTTTTATTCTCCTGGATTCATTATTTAGTGATTTACAAATAGGTAGCGGTAGGGCAGCTGTGAACACTGTATTTAAATTCATCTATCATCATTCAATAGAATGCTCGAGGCTGCAGGCTGAAAAGCTGAAAGTTAAGGTCCAATTCGTACAAGTTCAAATATTTGTGCTCTCCTTAGAAGTCAAGAACATATCTGACAAGGGAGGCCACTTTAGTTCAGCATCGATTGTCATGGATTTGGCTTATTTTCATAGGCAATATAGACAGTTTTCTCAAAAACAGGACAAAATATTGGTTTTCTAAAGCAATCTATGTCAGTTATTCTGGTTAAAAGTCATAAAACTTGAAATTTTCGGTGAGCCATTTGGAAGGACACCGAACATGGACGTAAAAAGATTGACCAACACACCGAATTAGTGGGGGTCTACGAAGGGGTTGGCACGACATCGTCGGAGAGAGCTACTTTTTCGCGTGTCGGTAGCCAACATATCAAAGTAAAAAAGTTTATTGTGAGCAACAATATATCTCATGCACATCGTTTTTGGCAGAACGCCAAAGTACAAATTTTAGTTCGAAAAATAGGTTTTTGCAAAAAGCTATTTTCAACTCTGGTGAATTAACGGTCTGACCGATTTTGTCACTTTTAGCCACGAATGCTTATTGTTACTAGTATACTAAAAGTATTCCGGCTTTCGAGCGTTGCTTGCTTCTTCAGCAAAAACGTCCACACCGTCCCTGTGGGGTTCGGTGCCTGAATGAGGGTCTCTCACTGGCTTGGTATATTTACACGTTGAAGCTAACAAGGCCCAATTTTGAAAAAGGATCCAAGTTCCATGTCTAACACGTGCATGAACAAAATACATTAGACCGATAAGCGGCCCATATTTGTGACCGCGTCCTCATATAGGTGCTTAGTGAGAGGGAATTAATTGGTGATGGGAATATTAGGCGAAAGCCAGTTTTTGCTCTCATTCCGTAGAGTATGCCTGTTCTCATACTCTTATTATCATTATTAGTTTTATTACTCTCGGTAGTACCTCTATACTGTAGTGCTCTTTTCCATACATAGAATCGGTTTCCGTTGTAAAGTTATCTGCACATGAGCCGTAATTTGATCCTTTGCGTATTTCCATTTTCTGTTAAAATGTCAAATATTAATGCCAAATCATATTCGCGACAATAAAGGATGAAGGAATTAAAAATAGATTTTATACCTAAAGAAATAATTCTACGATTTCTTAGTTTGAGAGCGGAATCATAAGAACTAAATCCTTCATTGCCTATTGATCTGCTTGCTATAATCCGACTACAGTTTTCTTATGATTGATGTCCACTCTTTTTAATTTAAATTTACAGTTACATGGTTGTTTAGGGAAACAGAAGTTGAAACGGCTATTAATAATTAATTGTGTCAACGAGCGACGCCGCATATTTATCGTTTGCCCCGGCATAAACCTGCTGGACACAGTGCTTCTCCCGGTCACCCGGTTCATTCCAAACGTCTAGCGCCAAAGCTTGAAGTTCCGAGATATACTTACGTATATGTTCTCCGGGACGTTGAAGTCGATTGACAAAAGCTGTGTATTTTTACTGATACGACAACTGCGGTTTAGGGAACTGAGTTTTCAAAAGTTTCAAAATACTGTCGTATGAATCGATCATAGAAAGACCCGCACGGGAGGCATAAATTTGAGCCTTACCCGCCAATTTACTGTATAGAAGACGAGGCCACTGATCTTTGGGAATTTGATGCGTTTCCACTGCTGATTCAGATTGTGGAAGCCAGTCTTCAACGTAAACTTGTTCTGGGTCAAACCGCGGAACGTCCCGGAGAATTTCTATATACGTACGAAAAAGGCGCGGGTCGTGGCCTGAAACTGAAGCATCTGTGGCCACCATGGTCGCCGGAGTTGGATGACGAGCAGGCGTCGCTTGCTTCTCCTTGTTGGAAAAAACCCCCTTTTGACTGACTTGTTGCGCACAAAAACCCGGGGGGGGCGCCCCCCCCTATCCGGCGGAGGGGGCGGGTCAGAGGCCACCCTTGAATTTCCCAATACAAAATCTGACGTTTGAGCACTCTGTGGACTGGTTTCCACCGTCTGATTTACAGCTGACGCCGCCGGACCCATAACCGCTTGGTTAGGTCCCGGTACGTACGTATGGGCCGCCGGTTGTAAAGCAACAGAAGTTCCAGCAGCAAATTGTGACGGGGAATTATATACGTATACTAGATTTCCGAACCTATCAACGGCATAATAGCCGGGTTGTGCCGCGGACGGCACAGGTTGCACAATCTGAGGTGTATACGTATATAATGGCTGCTGAGCCGAGGATTGTGATTGAGAAAAACCCGGCATAGACGATGACATTTGGGCCGGTTGTAGAACGTTTTGAGCGGCCTGTGCTTGACCTGGCGGAGAAGCACGCTGAAACGTACCTTGCGGGTGCTGTGCAGACGGTGGATACCAGACGTGTCCTGAATTTTGGCCAAAATTAGGTGATCTCCCTTGGGCGCCGTTTGCAAGGCTGGGAACTCCCAGAGTGGGTTGTCCCACCTGTCCCCGGGACGACAAGGCCGAATTGCACCCTTGATCTGACGTAAAATTAGACGTACGTTGTGACTGAGACTGACACTCGGGCGCATAAGATTCAGGTCGTCCCTGGGGAGAAGGAACGGGCGCCCCCCGATTCTGATCATATCCACCCAACCTTCTGTCGGGTTTTTCTGCCGTATCATCCTGGCTTTTTCCTACAGGGGGGGGGGTGGGTGTTCCCCCCCAGAAATTCGTTCCCCCCCCAGACTTGGTTGGCCCCCCCCATAATCGCCCCCCCCAGGATTCGGGCCTTCCCCCCCCCAGAACCCCCCCCACCCGAAAGTGCCCGGAAAAATAGGGTTTTGAGGGCAAATTTTGAAAATTTTTCCGGTTTCGCCGGTTTTTACCCATTTTTAAGCATTTTTTAGCTATTTTAAGCTTAAATTTAAGTTGAAAATAGTTAATTTTTTAGCTCAGCAGCAAAAAATAGCTATTTTTAGGCATTTTTTCAAAAATTTTTCTTCCCCCCCCAGAAATCCGAGCCCCCCCCCAGACCTGGGGGGGACCCCCCCAGGATTCCCCCCCAGAAATTTTTGCCTAGGAAATAGCCAGTCATCCTGAGCCTGGGGAGGGGCCACAACTGCAGACTTCACGGGAGTGGGAGGGACCTGCTGATGTTGTAACTGAATCAAATCATTTTCAGAAGTTTGATTCGGAGCCGTTTCGGGATATTTTCCCCCGAACTTTTCTCCCCCGAACTTTTTGATCCCGAACTTTTCCCCCCAACAGACCAGAAACCGTAACTGGCGCCAAACCGAGGTCTTTCCGCCTGTAATCCAAATAATTCTGCATATCTGACAAAAGTTGCTCGTCTTGGGAGTCAGAATCGTCAATTTCAACAGAATCATCAAAAGCGTCAAATTGGGGGCCGGGAGTGAGCATTTGCCCCTCCTGAGACGGGTCAGAAGTCTGCAGCAGTCCGGGTCCCCCAGACAAAAATTTTACTGTAGTTTCTTCCCTCGAAACTACTATTTCTGGGGGAGTGGCATCTGATAGCACTTGGGGACCCCCGACTGCGACACTAAGGACCGAGAATCCGCAGACTGCGAAACTTGGGAGCGGATGGCACCAGATTGTGACCGAGTCACTGGCACCCAAAAGTTTTGTTTAGATGACCACCATACGGGGCCTCTGAAGATGTAGACGCGGCCGTAGAGGTCGAAATCCCCAACTGGGACTGGGTCCGCCGCGAACTTGTGGGTGGGGGGAATCCGGGAGGGTCCCCCACGCCCCCCCCTGATCCTCTCTCTGTGACTGGTTTGGCCTTAGAATTTTGCCCTTCCCATAATTGTGGGGGGATATCGGGAACATAGCCTTCCGGTCTTCTGGGGGTCCCCCTTCCAATGCCTGGAGCAGTTCCTCCCGGACTAGTGTTGGGGGAGGCACCCCCCCGACCACGACCCCCCGATTTTGCAACACCTTGCTTTGAAGCTATGGGAGTCCCTCTATCTAAATCGACCGGTCCGTCAAAGTACGATAGGAGCCCCCAAAGTTGTGCTCTTTGCTTTTCTCGCTTATCGTGCTCCCTTTTCTTCTCAGAAAAAGCTAGAACTTTGGACATCTACTGAAAAATCACGGTCGCCACTATTTGCGAAGTACTGTGCGTGTACCTCAATAATAAACTGTGTTGGACTTCACTAGATGATTGCAAGTAGGTGCTCAGTGTGTGATATCCGGTCCTAGCAGATTGAGAGAAGATGCAAGTGTATCGTAGATTAGCGAGTAAGTTGAGATAGAATCACCTATGGGCCCTAAGCGACCGTCCCTAAAGCTGATAGACTAAATACCGCTAGACTTTACTGTACCAAATACAAAACGCTCATACCAGTTCTAGAATAACCATACGAAACTAATATAAAAATACAAGAGAGCACAATAAGTGGATACAAAGTACACAGGGGAGAGCGTTACCCGCTCCCAAATACCTAAACCTTCACTCAGTCACACCTACCCACTCGTAGAACACCCGACGCCAACTTCGCTGACACTCCAACTAACTGAAGCCTACACTTTTCTCTCTTATATATACTTTGTGCTACTGGCGTAGCTAGCCCAAAAAGAAATCACTTTCGTCATTCATGAATAGGACAAATGTCAAAATAGTTCAAAGTTGTATAATTTCATCAAATAGAATATACTTTATGCTACGCATATGAAGATAACACCGCATGTAATTTTCAGTGCTGCGCTGCTGCGCAGCTAGCTACTAATGCCCTAATGGGTAATATCCCACACCACAACTACAACAAGATATTATAATGACACATTATGCTTAATCTAGTCCAACTATGTAAATCAACTTATATATCTCATCCCATTTGCACGTTTACCATGTAAAGACTGTGCTCTGCTCAATCATTATGCCCTACAGACACTTCGCCCAATACGGTATGAGCCTAAATGTGATATAAGTATACTTTCGTAGCAAAACATACATATGCAGCCCGTAAACTGGTTACGTATCCTTTAGGAATTGGAAATGCATCATGCTGCGGCATTGGATGTTTTTGTTTGTCGTGGATAACAACGCCTGCACTGCTTTTGAAGTGCCCACTGAATATACTAATAGACTCATTGAGTTTTACCAACAAATTCAAACCTAAAGATACAGCTATATCACGTTACATCGGTTATGTTCCAGCTATGTTTTTGTGTACCTGTTAAAAGGACGTCAAAGGTAAACTGTTGAAATTTTACACCCAACGTTAAGCTGAGGCTAGACAAGTTTCTTGGGTTATTTTGATACCATTTTAGAGCTTACTTATTTCCAATTGCTACCAGTAAGCATGAGTTGAGCTAAAGATTTCTGATGGAAGCTAAAGAGTCGTTGGTAGCAGTTCTGTCGACATTTGTAAAACTTTGCTAAAATGGCCACAAATTGGTTTCGAAGGGAATCAGACACTTCATCTCCTATTTAACATTGCGGCACCAAAAACATTGCGGCCGATACTTCACAGCGAAAACAGCACAGGTCAAGAAATGTTGTATACAAAAGCATTTCTAACTAACTCTTAACATTACCATTTAGCTCTCCAGGGACGGCTTTCGAGGAAGTTCCGGGAACAGTAAAACAATTGCCGTAATTTGGGTCTATTCTATAGCGCATCCTATAACTCAGAAATACCGTTACTCTATGTGGAATAATTTTGTTAATCGTTTAAACATTCAAATGGTCGAAGCCAAATCTTTTATAATGTCACACCAAATACCCTACATATGCAGAGTCAGTTTTGCATACATTATTTATGGTCTCCCTCGTGCAATTCTGAATACAACTGTGCAAACCAGTTTTTATTCCGGCTTTAGCAGGAATGACCAAAACGACTTTTGCATAGCACGCATTTTCAATAGTTGACGACATTGAGGCCACTATATCAATCCAGGGCTAGTATGCGGCACTTTTTCGCGGAAGTTCATTTATGCAAATTAGGATTGACGGACTTTATAGTTTCATCGAAGTTATGATGCTTCAGCAATCTAAATTGTTGCAAGTTTTTGCGTACTGGAATGTAGCTTGTGTGCATCACATAGGCAAGGGATGAATCTTTGTAAATGGTATTTAGAGCTCATCTTCAAGTTTTCATCTCGGCGAAAATACGATGATCATTGTTGTTTGGAAAACTCCAAATATTCGAACATAATTTATAAATATATATTGCCGAGAGTATATTAATTGCTAACGAAGTATGCGTTGCTATGCAATGCCCAAAAGGTGATTAATTAATTAAATTAAATTAAGTTAAATTAATTAAATGCATTGCTAAGGAAATTGCTAAATCCATATTCAAGATCATCATTAGTATAGGGAAATCCTCTGCATTGGATATTAAAGAATCAGCAAAGGTTTGAAAGACTAAATACAGATATGCTGTGGCGGCCGACAACTGCATCGGCACAAAGAACTCGCTGACATTTTAGAAAACAAAACCATTGCACTTACTGTGCCAACTTTAAATGCGTTAATAGTTAGCTAATCAATAACTGAGCTTGGTCTGCTCAACTGTCAACAAAGCAATGCTAAAGATGAAATGGTAAGCTGGGTAGACTCATGCCTATTGAGTTTTAGGATACAATAATAAAAAAGCGTTACGTTGAAGCGAGTTTGTGAGTATTTTCAACAGAAATTATTAAGGTCCATCAAAGGAATATTTATCAACTTGATGTGTATGCGGCCATATGTATTCTGAGGATCAAACGTATTTCAGTAGGTATGTTAGCTGCGTTTGAGTGATAGAAGCTGATCATAATTCTAAAGTCTAAAATTTTTCTCTTATTGAATTTTACAAGAATGGCAGCTTTTTTGGTACAGCGTCGCGAATGTTTCCCCGTTTGGTGGGGAGGCGACGAAGCCTACTCCCCCTTCGCTTTTTTGGAAGGGAACCCAATGCCAATCAAAGTCTCATCCTGCCCTGGCGACCCCCTAAGCGAGGACTCTTCTGGCTGATCCCAATTAAGCGGTGGAATGGTGTGCGCCGTTGAATCACCGACAGAGTATTGTTCCGGGAAATTATAAATATCTGTTGCATTTTCCAAGACTAGGGTGATGCTTTATCCACAAAAACTGTCATAGCCACGTAGTTGAACCTAACAATTTATTTCGTCAGTTTAAAGCAAATATCGCACAGTCCCTTTCTTTTCTCTACGTTTTTCTATTTCTTTCTGAGCTAAGAGCTATGATTTACAACTGTGTGATTCTCTTTATGAGATTGAACACATTAAAATTACGAGACGACACAGAAATTGAAATAATGGTTAAAACTTCTAGCAATTTGTCAACAAGCAACAATATGTTGGTACCTGCTGCAGTTTCTGGACATAAGACTGCACTTTAGAATAAACTGTCCAAACGTAGAAGCGTTGAACCCGGGCTCCAAGGGGACATCGTCCGACTTTAGCAGAATGTCATTTATGATTGTCTTAATAGTGGACCATGTTTTCCAGAAATCACGATGAGAAGGTTCGGCTTTTAACAGATATTGACCAAGATATTTCTGAATAAAAATATCTTATATAATAAAAATTTATATATAAAAGTATATATGTATGACACTAAGTATACTCTCTGTTAACCCTCACTTAATACAAATATGCCCGCTGCGCTTAGACGCACAAGCCAGAAATCCAGCATGGGGTGGAAAAGAGGAAACTTCTCCGTTGCCACAAGGCTTTCATAAATCCTCTAGAGCAAGGGTCTAAGCGCATATCTGTTCGCTGTGGGGTCCAGCAAACTCAGGTGTCTATCATTAACTGGTCGGCAAATCGAGTTTCCTCTGCGGTGGGAAGGAATGTAACAGCACTCTGTGCTCTAATATAATGCCTGATGAAGGGCTGGCCCACGTTCACAAATGTAGTCAACATTTGAGGTATAAATCCGAGATAGCCACCGGTAGCCAATAACCTTATGTAGATTTGAGATCTTATCGGGGGAGGGGGCGCTTTACCTGTACACTTATTTCAATATTTGTTTTCCATACACTTATTTCAGTATTGGTTTGACTTTGATTTGGATTAGCGACTTCGTATTTGTCCGATATTGCTTTGGGGCAATCTGATGCTTTCTGTGGCGCTAAACTTTAGGTATTCGTTGTTTGATATAGTTGTTAGTCTTACTACAGAATTAAAGAATGCCATGATATCATCCTTTGTAGTGTTTGCCATCAGTGCAGTGAAGCTTCTGATGAACGTGTTCAGACCAACACTTTTCAACAGGTCTGTCAGTCGCACTCCCAGATCTTTTTCGGGTTTCTCAAAGTTGAACATCCATGGCTCGCCTACAGTACAATAGGCTTTAATACTGAACTCTGACGGTTTGAATTGGATGAGTACAGTTAGCAAATTTAATTCGACCGATAAACTTTTCCCTGTAGCGTCTCGGTGCAGTACTTATGCCATAATCGGTTTTAAGGGACATAAAAGAATTTGATAGCGCTATACGCGCTTTCCGATTACCTGCCTACTTAATTTTGCGCTGTTAGAAGATATTGAATGCACAAACTAAGCAAAATTCCAGAGATTTGCTCAAGCAAATCTTTCCAAGAAGTTCAACTAGCGTGACTGAAAATGCGCTCCACATTATTAAACGAAATTTACTTCTAGAGGACCATGTTGGCGTTGATAGAGTCCAGTGGAAACCTGCACCTATTATTCCCCCGCATTTTAGTATGGTTACAACTATTAGAACTTTTCAGTAAGACCAAGACAGAACCCACTATAAAATGTACTGCAAATGCACATACCAGGTTTTCTACAGACTTTGTCAAAATTGTCCTGTATCTGACAGATTGCTACCTTGGGATAAGCACATGGAGTTATGCGAAATAAAGGAACCATGTCGTAAACGCTCGCAAGGATGCAGGAATTGGCAGCTGATGCCCCATATTGATCATCGAAGCCATAAAATCTACAGAAAACTGGACTATGACGTAGTCGATGCTAAATTTTAACTTAGTGTTTCTGGCTTGAAATTTGTACTATTGAGAAAAAAGATTCTTGATTCTTCAAAATGAACCAATAAAGATCTAAAAAGCTACTGCCCCACTGCTACATGTAATCTTGTCCTATTCTGTACCTCTGACGCACTGGCGTGGTCGTTGTCTTAAGTGCCTGTTGCAAGTTAACTTGCCTAATGAAAATTGAAATTTGTTGGAAATTGAAAAATTTTCACCCACACTGTCAACTCTGTACCAAAGCGCCAAAGGTTGGTTAACATGCTTTTACCATCATACCGTCCGACAAACGGGGACTGTCATAATTCTGCCCAGTTTTACATACATAGTACTGTAAAGTTATTTCCGGGCCCACTCTTGCACCGGAGTGGCATTTTCGGCCCCCATTAGAGATGAGGACGAGTCTCGGCTCGCGATCATACCCGGCTCGGCTCGGCTCGCGATCATACCCGGCTCGGCTCGGCTCGGCTCGGGAAGATTTTGAAAATGGGTCGGCTCGGCTTGGCTCGCCAAGCTTAAGAAAACTAAAGAAAATTTAAAATTAGCATGCAAATTAAAGAGCCACAAAACAAAACAAAGATTAATGTGGACTATATTTATAAAATTATGACAGTAAAATTCTAGACTGTTCTGGTATAGAAATAAGAAGTGCAAGATCATTGTGCCAGATTACATATATAAGTGCATCATTTTCATATACGGACCGCCTTGTTATGCCCGACTGACCTGATTGTGGGACTCATCAGGGGCTTACAATCAGGTTATTTTAGTGATTAAATTAACCACCCATTTTTCCTGCTGCGCCTCAGCGCAGCAGGTCTCTTATGTTTGCTCAGCCATCTAAATTACACACATTTTAAAGGCAAAAGATAGTTTTCATCATGAAAGCATGTAAACCAGTGCTTTAAGATGGCTGAGCATGAAATACACATAAATCTTCAGTTTTAGAAATTTCCTATGGTATGACTCATAAAGTAAATATAAATTCTTCTCAATTGCGATACTTTAGCGAAAACTGGTTGCAGCTTGTAATTCCGAAAAAGTAACACTATTTGTTGCTTCAGCTTTTGCAAGATCGTCTCTGATCTGTTTTAACTACTATTTTGCTGTCATATTCAGTAATGGGATAGACGCTCTATTCTTTTAATGAAAAAACGTACTTAAACAAAAAATATATTAGAAGCGGTCCCACGTCAATGCCAAAAAGGCTCTGCACTAAACATCTTTTACACAGTATGGAATTCTACTGCGCAGCAGGCCTACAATTGGTATAAATGTTACGAAGGAAACTCTTTTACCTTTTGCAGACACTTTTGCTTGTTAGATAAAAAGTCGTTTCGTCCCCTGGCGAGCAACTCCAGACATACGTGATAATAGAAGCACGAAATACAATTAGTACATAAATACGTATATACATTGATACAATAGACACAACAAAAGCAGTGATAAATTAAGGTGTACTCAGTGAAAGATCAGTGATTATACCCTAACGTAAACGCAGGGTTTGCGATATGGTGCCGTCATCCTGAGCGAATGACAGCTTTTCATAAGAGATCCTCCAAGCGGAGGATTTTCATGAAGTGGTTAACATAAACAATAGAACACAAGTACCACAACAGCGACATTTAGTGTCCATTATTTAAATAAAATCATCAAATTTGGATGCGAAAATTGAAAACTAAAAACAGTCTTCACTGATGGTCATTTTGTTTGAAGAAGTTCTGAAATATGACAGGAAAATTTGGTCGAATTCTGATTTTTGGTGAAGGTCAGCTCGGCTCGGCTCGGCTCAGAGTTTCAATTCTCCGGCTCGGCTCGGCTCGGGAGACTTTGTCGCCGGCTCGGCTCGGCTCGGCTCGGCTCGCGAGCCGAGCCGAGCCCAGCCGAGCCGCGAGCCAAAATTCTCGTCTTCGCCTTTCATTGAGTTCTCACGTGCTTAGATATAAGTCATTGTAGAGATGTCTTTATACGGTTTTATGTCCTTCTGTTTTAATTCAGGGCATGGGACCCGGCTTAGGGCACTACCGGACTCGCAAATAACGGACGTACCTCCAAATATGCAACATTAACACAGTCATTTCTTTAGCCAACGTCAAATCCTGCTAAGGCATTATTCTTAGGTGGAGCACTTCTTGATCCAGGCCCCAATTTTCTTTAATTCACTTGGATTATCGCTGAAATCTAGCTTTAAAGTGTTGTACTGGAGGTCATAGCTGCTCTCTAATTCTTCACTGGTGAACAGATATTCTGCAGTATGTTTGCAAATTACGTGAGTACTTCAATCACTCATGAAAAATAGTCCGAAAGTGAAGAAATTAAACAGTTGCTAAGGATAATATTTCTAGAAGCTACTAAACAAAAACAAAGAATTATCCAAACCGTACTCAATTTGCAGATTACTCTTAAATTTACTCGATTCTACAAAATTTCAGTATAAGGACGGGAATCAGACTAATCAGTACAGGTGTTTTAAAAGTTCAAAAACTTAGTTAAATTTTTCCGTTAAAATTGTTATGCCATCAAGCAATGTAAGCAATTTGCATTCGTATTCATGAGTGTATCGTGAAATCATATCAATTTGCAAACGTACTGACAGGTTGTCTTTGCACCAGTCAAAGCCTGGTGCGGTGAGATACTCTTCAGCGCACCACTTTGAACCTGCATTTCAGGAACAATCCACAGCGGATTAAAAAACGTGAGGCGTGGATCAAGAAGTATTCCATCACAGAATAGTGCCAGAAAAGGATTTGCGTTGACTTATGACGTGGGTGCACTAAGAAACAAACGTCTTACAAAAGCTATTTAAATATACACGGGATACACTTTGTCCTGATTTTTTCGACAATTCTCCAAATTCTCCATTTTTACATATTTCGTTGTCTAAGAGCATATTTTAGGGAGCTTACAAACTTTAAGTCGAAGGACAAAGTAGCAAAGTGACAAAAATCACTGAACTTTGCTTTAGTTCATTTATTGGTAAAACTCTTTGAGGGATCTACTCTATTTTCCCTTCTGGCCAAGAAGGTCTATGCTTCTTCCGTTGTCATTGAGGGGGTCTTCCCGTTTTTTGCCGTTTGGACAGCCTGCACCAACCGCACACGTTATCCTAGGGATGCGGCGATATAACTTTATTGGGTATATCATAGCTGTTAATAATAGAATACTGCGAATCATCATTTAACAGCGTTGACGGCAAGACATGTTCATAGAGAAAACGCTAGAGAAGTACTACTTCTAGGCTTGTCTCGGTTAGTGCAATTTTTAGCAAATGCAAGAATGCAAATCTTCATTTAGTACTTAGGGCTACAGAACTTTAGTTTAATAGATGTGGGCGGAAGCTACATGCTCAAAATGGATAAGTTGTCTGAATTTTCTGCATATTTAAAACTTTGAATTTTAATTTTTTTGTTTCACATTATGTTTTAAGGCAACTTAGATAATCTGTCATTTTAAAAATGTATCAGGCTTGTCAGAATAATAGCGTAGCCTGTTGCAGAAAGTCAAACTGGTGAGTGACTACGCCTCGAATTAAATTACTAAAATCTCTGCTATTTTGCTAAGAACAACTCCTTTTGTAGTTACCTTTTCGATTGTCGATCAATGAAGCTTTTGTTTATTATAGTACATACGTAGTAATGGGTACGAAAACTATGGCTATGTTCTAGCACACACTCTGCAGATCTGCATGGGATAATCGTAAAATTCAGTACAACTAGGAATCCAGTTTCAACTGTTTTACATGCAGCACCCGGACATCTACATAGGCTTATAAACTTACGACTAAGTTTTAACTTAATTGGCCTTTCTTGTTTTGTTTTATATTTCGATTACGCTGACCAATAACATAATGAACAAAACTGTCTATCGGAATAAGGTCCATTTAGATTTTTGATTCGTATGTATGGTCAGTTAGAAACAATATTGTCTTTAAGCAACTTTCTTGCAAGGTCTTACTAAGGTAGCGAGTATTGCGTATAGCGAGGCAGTGATATTAGTGAATTCCTTTGAAATTAATTCAGCATTAAAGTTTCATGAAGGTGTATGTTTGTGAAAATTCGGTTAAAGAACGAATGACTGATTATTGGCATTACAACTTATAGCATCATTCCTTGGATCCTATGATTGATACACTTCAGCTATGGCTCAAATTGCAATCAACTGACCATCCAGTCGCAAAACAGTCTAAGCCTCATTCAACCACCCTTTCCACCGCCTCCAAGCAAGAAGTCCAATTTTTGACTGTTTACAATATTTCTGTATTGTTCCATGTAATATGTATATTGTCTCGCTACCTATGGTCCACCGGACCAGCATGTTGAACTTTGCTGTATTGCTTCCGGTGCCAGCTGGCACCGGCCACTAGCGGTCCCCCTTCTCGCCCTTGTCAATTAATTGTCCTAGAGTTAAGGGGCGGCCGCCTTCGGGTGGAGCTGCCGAGGTGCGTTCATCACATAGGCGGTGATGGACAAATCTCCAGCCTTGGTACACGCCTCGGGTAATTGTGAAGACAATTATTCTGTGACAGCCAATCACCCTTCCCCAATAGTCAAAGTTTAAAATTATTGTTGCTGGCACCAGACATGTGAGGAGGGGAAATTCGGGGGGGGGGGGTAAGCCCGACATTTCCTGTTTTTTGCCCAAAAAAAACGGAAAAATCCGGATTCTGGGGGGCGAGGGACCCCTCGGGGGGGCGAGATCCAGGTCTGGGAGGGTGAACCCCCCCAACCCCCCCCAAGCACACGTATGGCTGGCACTACTCCTAACCGGTGCACATCCAACTAGAGTGGGGCGTATGGAAAAAATAGATGTGTCTGTTTTAGTAAATGAAAGCATAGGTTTTTCATGTTCGTATAATCTTTCAAAATGGTACTCCAGTAAGTAATTTTGCGTGTGGTCGAGTAGAAAGCATGTTGCTTTATCAATTAAATGACAGCTACGATATTTCAGAAAATCGTTAAGTTACGCGAAGTCATTTATTAATCAGAGAAGTTTAGAATTCTAAGTTTGGTAATTTGGTGTTGTTGTTGAGGGAATAATACGGTTGACAGCACCGAAGAACAATAAAATTACCTCAAGTTGACTACCACGAGGACACGCACTGGATAAATTAAAAATTTGCAATGAAATTTAGAAGGCCCCACTCAAGAAATAGGTTATGCAGGCAAGTTTGGTGTTACTTCAGCTGGCATGGCTGTTGATTTGTGCTCCATGGCGCCAACCAACTTTTCTTGATGTATGTACCCGAAACTAAGACATCTACATGGTATCCGTTGATTTCAATTCTACGTTGTCCATAAAAGGAATCGTCCCGTCTGAAAAAAGAAAACATAAAATACATAAAAGAATAACATATGAGACCACAGTATCAAATTAGATCTCCAGTTCCAAATCATTCTTTGTAAATATAAAGTCACGAAATAGGTAGTTCTACCGTCTGTGTAGGAAACCGCCGGTCAAGAGCCGGGCACAATATTTTAGTAAATATAGCTTCACCGTTAGGCGAATATTTTAGCCGAGAATAATCTGCTGCGCCCTTTAAACCTCTACATAAGGTGTGCAATTACACGAAATTTTGATGGAAATCCTCGGCTTGTTTGCTGTCAATAAATGTTGGTAACTGTGCCATAGGATGAAGCGACCGACAAGCCTCGTCTCGATTTTTCCCATAGCTAAACAACGCATTCTGGACATTAAAGACGTTTCAATATCATATGTTTGCTAACTTTAATGTGAAACGGATCTGAAGCGATTTGATTAACCTAATACCTTTCTAAAAGGTATTATGTACAGTGTGCTCTGGTATATTGTGTAATTGGCTCTCGTGTTTTATATTTCCATGCACAATAGTTTTTCTTATATCTCAATAGCTCCCACATCCCACACGTACTAGCTTGCATTTCTGGTTATGTCACCGGTCAGAATGTAACAGGCTCTGTCTCCTCGTTCCCAACCAGGTGGACAGCGGAATCCTGTAACGTAAGCTTTGCGTCTGTCAAAAAATTTTGAGTATACCAGTATAGCTAACTCCGCAGAACCAACGTAGCTGCAATTCCAGCCAAAATTTCGTGCTCCTTTACAGTGCGAGTTTTGCAGCAATCAATCAGTTTGTGTTACATTTAGAAAGTTTAATATAAGGGGATTCTAAACCACCACTTAAAATTGAAGGTAAACTTGCGAAACTGCTGAAAAAGTGTTCGAAAAAATGGAATTCAACTGGCTAGATTTTCATATGTCTGGAACTTGCTATAATGGTGTACTCAAAATGTTTTGACGGACGCATTTAAATACTGCAGATAATGTGAATAAACCCTAATGTGTGAGAGCACACATGTGGTACCACTTGGTAAACTGCAAACATATAACTTGTATTACTTACAAGTTAGAGACTAAGGACAGGCTTAGTTTCAAATGGTAGCGTAAAACGTCTGTTTCAAATGCCGAGCCCACTTGATCTTTTACTAGAGTTTTGTCTCTTCTTAGCGAAGTTGCTACAAATGTCCGTCTTCACCTTGTATTAATAAAATAAATAATACTATGCTTAACACACAGCTTAGCACTGGAAACGCTTTGATAAATAGGATAACAGCGAAGGTATTTTGCCTTTATATAACCGTGACAAAACAACGTTGGCACACCATGCTCAGAACCTATCTAAATTTATCTCATTTTATCTTGCTGTTATTTTGCAATTCACGCAAAATTTTTTAATGTAAAAATGAGCGCAGATAGACTTACTTGAAATTAGTTCAGTTTAAAAGTTGTAACTAGAGCAATTTGCCTACGTTTCTACGGAAAACTAAAATTATATGTAGATGCACTCAATGGTATGTGCTAAATTGGGATCTGTCTACGAAAATATAAATGTTATAACCAAAATATTACCAAAACTAAAAATAACAGGTTAGATTAACATGTTTGCGCAGCTTAGTAAAGAAACTTCCTTTGATTACCATTCACGTATTCCATACTAACGACTTGTCTTCGCTGTTCTTATGTCACCAATTTGGGGTAAATTAAAGTGTGAACAATTGGATTTCTACAGCTGTTAAAAGTGAACACGTTTACATTACAATGGCTGGTGAAACGGGTTGTCGCCTCACTGTTCAAAATGAAGTCGGACAATTATAGTATCATTATCATACTCAGCGGATGGTGGCTATTTTCTGATGAATCCATACAGCGTTGATAGTATTATTTTGTTTCAAATAGTGTTACTGTTTTTGAAAACTATGTTAAATTGAATTGAAATTGAAATTGAAAAAGAAGCCTAATAATCGATGCTACTACTTTAATAGATTTCTATGAATTCAGGAGCCCGAAACCACTTACGCAACTTCTTTCACTGCCGCAATTGAGTGGATTTAGATTTTAGTGGCGATATTTGGATATCCAGCAGATTTTACGCGTTTTGTGAAATCTAGCGGTTTCTCTTCAAAGAACTATTAAAGTAAACGCCACAGAATCAGAATGAAAATGGTTACCTTCATAGTCTGTATCTAGTCCATCCTTATATCTTGTCAACCTTCCGCATGGTTTCATACAATATTGAAACGTATGGTTAACATAACACCATGGTGACGGCCTACCATCAAAATTCCTGCACATCACTTGGCCTTCGACAAGCTTAGGTTCACCCCAAATATCTTCACAATCCTTTCCGGCCTCACTTGTTGTTTTGTTCAAAAGCACACCCGCTGGACTGACACATTCAGATGTTTGTCTCCAACAGTTTTGGTTCAGGTCAACACAGTCCGGGTCTGGAATATGCAAATTCGTGGTATATATTTAACATGAAGAAAAGATATATGCCAAGATTCACCAGTGATCTCCTCTAGTTTGTCACTGGTGCTGTTTGGAAGTTTTTAGAACATTGAGCTAGATGTCGAAATTCGAAAGGCTAAGTCAAAGAAAATCACAGATGCCAGCATTTAGCATATGAATTGCTGTTTATTTTTCGATGCAGGATTTATGTTTTTTAAGTTTAGTTCTAATTTCACTACCCTATCCATCGTTGAACCTTTTTAGAACCAGGGAAAAAGTACTAATGTTTTTTCAACTGAATATTCACGCAACGTGGATCATTGTTGTTTCCAACTTTGATAAGTGAGTACTGGTGTAGTGCTTTTTGAAGTGATAGCTGACAAACTATCAAGACCTCTGCAGCTGATTGTATTGAACAACAAGGCCAGTTTGATAAAGCAGACATTATACTACGCAGTTACCTGAAAATGTGTTTAACCGACTTGACTGTGCGTAAAGCTTACATCTCAGGACCTAATTTTTCGGGTCAGACGTGCTGCAGTGTCATTTATTACTTTAAATTCTATCATTATATATAAAATTGGGATAACTTATGTTCTGGTTTTTGTTGTACATCTTAAAATAACATTTTGTCGCCAACTGTTCACCCCAAGTCTCCCTCCTACGCCTGTCTGTTTACAACCATGCGTTGTGCACGTCTCAACATCCCTTAGTGTTCTCTCATTGTTCAACTTCATTAGTTTGTATATTTATTATTGTAAGAGCACTATTGTAAACTTAAAGAAATTAAATTCTTGAAATGCTAAAGCAAAAGTCCCTCTTCGTTGTGATTTGAATACGGTCCTCAGCATTTACGAATGACTTAGAGGTCGAAAGACAGTGTGTATGACGCGTGAGCTAAATTGCCCCAAGAGTTCGTAGTAACAAGATATTGCGACTGTTACTTTGTCAGAGCAAAACCGTGCTAAGCCCTCTGACGGCTGATCTTCCAGCCAATTCGAACTACTGGTGTGTCCTGTTAATCAGCATCTGCTCGAACTGGGGTACGCTCACTCTCTCAACGTCATCTCACTTAAGGGGGGGGTCGCTTTTTTGGGCGATTTTTCGACCTTCTCCGATTTTGCTCATTTTTACATATTTTGTACTCCCAATGGGTCCGCGAAACAAGACAAGTGCGTTTTGCGCAATATTGCTTCTATCGTTCTGTAGAGTCCTTCAAAAGTGACTCCGACATGTGTTAAGCATAGGAAAATGAATAAGTTAAGGTAAAAAAGTTTGTGTCCAAAAAATTTTTCGCTGTGTGAGAGACTCAGCTCTGAAATTTTTTCACACTTGTTAAGGACATAATGTAGAGTGCAGCGAGTGACTTTGGTGCAATTCTGCTGAGAATTAAAATTTTGGCAAAGTTTTAAAGTCAGAATTTGTGAAAATTCCGAGTTTGGCTATTTGCCCAAATTCCAATTCTCAACAGAATTGCGTCACGGAGCTGACCGTTGTCCAAAACCGATAGTCACAAGTTTCGCTCATTTTCACACATGCCATATCCCAATACGTTTTCCATAACAAAACTAACAAACTAGTACAGTTCAAAATGAAACAAAGTGAAATGTGACAAAGATGTTCAGATTCAATGTTGCAAGATTTGATGTTAGCTTCAATGTTTGTTTCGAAATTCGGTGATGTGCCCTTCCAGAACGTGTGTAGAAGAATCCGTAGTGGAAGTGGGGTTGATTAATATGGCTTTGGCTGGATAGTCTTTCAGTTTCTAAAACGATTCCGGAATTGTCAGTGCTGTCCGCAATTCATTCATTCATTGTGAACTGGACCTTTTTCAGCAAACTGTTCCCTCAAAGATTAGCATGCTCTAGCTTGCAAGTACTGCATTTCAAACTCATAGTTCTGTCGGAAATGTTGTTCAGGTTTTGTAACTTGTAAATGTAAATGTTCCATGTTTTGAAAATTTCAATTCAATTGACTATTTGGCCCATAAATGATCATAGGACCCCACAGGGCTGAAAAGTTCAAGCATTTGCTTTCACCGTCATGTTTGGCAGACATAACGATCTAGTGGGCTAATTTCGGCTGCTTTCAAATGGAGATTATTAAAAGCATGTGAAAATTTTGAAATTTGCGATTTCCGACTCAATCAGCACTCTTTGTGACCAGCGTTTTGAGCCAGTTACAGATGAAAAAAATTGACTACTTTTTTAGAATCTTAAATCAGTCTGCAATGTAACGGGTCCGTCACGTTTAACTCGCCGTGGAATGTAGAGCGAGTCCGGAGTCCGGTTGTTTTGATTTTTGAAGTCCGAGAAGTGTCTGAGACTCATAGTCTTTTGTATCAGACACTTCTCAGACTAATTTTAGTCCGGACAAATCACCAGACAAATAGTCCGGACAACGAAAATCCTTAGATACTTCTCAGACTAATGTTTTCTAGTCTCAGAAGTGCCAGAGACTAAATTTTGTCCGGACTAATCCATCACAAGCTAGTCCGGACAAAATCAAAATTCCAGACTAATTCCGATTTAGTCAGGACTAAACTCCAACTTATACGGGACAACATGAATTGTGTCCGACACATCTTGAGTTTGTCTGAAAAACTTCAAAAACTTGTACTGGTGATGTCTTTGTCCATTTAGATATAATCCATCAAGTTTCAACTCAATTCAATTTGGAGGGTCATATCACAACTCATTGCCCACTTCAGGTTTTGGTAGGCTATTCCAAATTTTATGCAGCAGTGGGATTTAAACCCTGGGAGAAATTTGTCAACTTTAGCTTACGAAAAATTTTCGAAAATGAAAATAGCGTTTCGGCGTTTTCCACGATTGCAGTAGTTGCTGAAACTGACCAGAGATTTTATCCAAACTCGGTCTTTCATCAAAGAAATAAAGGTAGATTTTCAGTTTTTTGTCAAAGTCGAGATTTTCTGAGGTCCCAATTTTGGAGGGGGTTCGGTGGGGGTACCCCCATTATATTTCGCGGGTCGACCACCAAATTTCCATACCCCTCCCCCAACCAAAATTTCTGGTGAAAGTAGTAGTGGGTCTGGGATTTTGCCATTTATTTGGGGGTGGGGTCTGCCTCCAAAATTTCGAGGGTGCAGTCGGAACTTGTCCATTTGGGGGACCCCTCCCCCCCCCCAGGTACATCTACATATGCCTATAGAAAGGGGCAATCCGGTCTCGTGGGGGACTCTCAAAGGAAGGTATCGCAGTTGTCAGCTAATTTTGTGGTATCTCTCCGAAATGTGAGGATGCACCTAAGTGACCGCCACGTCCACACAATCCCAGAATTCGGACCCCAGAACTAAAAAAAATTCTTTTTTTAAAACAATCTTTTTCAAAGTTTCAGTCTTAGTGGCACAATTTTGAACCGTTATTGTAGTTTTAAAAACTTATTCCAGAAACTTTGTGGCTTAAAAACTAATCAATAAATATTCAGTATCAATGAATCAATAACTAATGAATAAATATCACAGTGTTTGTGACCATAGTATGTAGTCACAAACGTTCCGGACCACTTTTTTGATGAGGGCGAGTTGAACATGACGGACCTATTTCCCAAATGCTTTAACTTGTTAAGTTTATTCCGGAACGTCAAATATAACATCATTCCAGCCAACTTTTGTCCTGACAAATAGTCTGTTTTGGGTCAGGTTTTTGTCATGTCATGTCATGTCAGCCATGTTTTGGGCTAAACATTTTGTCTTAGACAAAAGTTTTCAAGACAAACTTAGTCTCAGAAGTGTCTGAGACTAAACAAATTACTCTCAGAAGTGTATGAGACTCAAAAAATTAGTCGCAGAAGAGTCCGAGACAAATTAGTGTTTGTCAGAACTTTTTTTGAGAAATTTGTCCAGACTATTTTTTGAGAAATTTGTCCTGACAAAATAGTCTCAGAACTGTCTGAGACTAACAAAAACCTTAGTCTCAGCAGTGCCCGAGACTAATTTCTGTTAGCCCGGACTCGCTCTACATTAGTTAAGTTAGCGAGTTAAACGTAACGGGCCCATAATGTTATTGACTGTGATCAATTTTTGTAGCTTTTGCCAATTGTGCAGGGGAGAACAAGATGTTTTGCAAACCCTATTTTTCATAGTTCGAAAAGTATCCATATTATATTTTTTACTTTGATAAGTTGCAAAAATTCCGTCCCTATACAAACTTTTATTAGGTATTTGGTATTAGGTTATTTATGGTGCTATTTGCACTCTAAAGGAATATCCCAAACATGTGTGCAATGCGTTAGGGCTGTATGTTTCATACAGCAAAACGTCTTCTGCCACAAATTATTTAACTTAGATACCTTTTTCGTTTACCTATGTTTAACACATGTCAAGGTTTGGAGGACCTACAGAACAGTAGAAGTAATATTATGCAAAACGCTTTTTGTGAACCCACGGGAAGTACAAACTAATGAAATTGAGCAAAAACGTACATGGCCTAAAGGTCACCTAAGATCGAATCCCCTCGGCCATCGACCCGAGTCTGGAAACCAAAATCAAGCACAAGAGTGCAGCGCGCTTCAGTGAGCTGGAGCAAATTTGCTTTGTTTTATGGGTTAATCTGTGGGCTTGAGGTCAGCCGTTAGCGGGTAGAAGAGCACTATTATGTACTCTTGATCTTTCATTGCTATGCAATCTGATAAAGAGCTTAATAAAGCTGACTTTTTGAATCCTTGGAAGATTCTCCAGTACTGTTGTTCGCCATCCTTTCGAGTTGTGTCATTTGTTGAATAAACAGAACCTGAAGAATATATTACGACGAGTCTTTACTTACACCCAATTCGGAATTTTTGGGGGAAGAAAAGTAAAGACTTTCTTGAACTCGTTCTCCCCTTATGTGCATATATCGTTGCAGAAAGCACAGATTTTGCCCAATTTAATTCAAACTTCCAGAAAACACATCGCGATGACACACTTTCTGTAGCTTTATAACGTACGTGTATACAGTGAGAAACAAAAAATTAAAATTCCTAGAACTATATATAAAAGATAAACAAAAAACAAAAAATAAAAATTCTAAGTTTATTTTCTAGATGGGTTTCTTTTTGAGTTGCCTAAAGTTTTTCTGTCTTGTTATGTAATAATAATACTCATGGCTCAAGTCAAATTTCAGAAGCTTCAATTTAAGATATCCAGCATAGTATATATTAGAAATGAGCGACCGGCGATTTACTTTAATGTGGTAGATAAAACTCAGTTGCAACGTAACGTGGTGTTGTCTAAGTAATTTCATATGATTTTAAGGCAACACGGATTAATAGCTGAAAACTACAGACACTTTTCTTCTTTAAACAAAGAAGAATAAAAAGAAAACGGAGTCTAAATTTCTGCTCTTACAAAACAATCTAAACAGAAAAGAAAATTTAAACACAAATTTCTCCTCAAATACAGGCATGGGTTGTTTGTAATTTAAGTATAATCTTACATTTTATAATGCATGTTGTAACAATGCTGAGATTTTTAATATTTACGAATAATAATATTTGTAATTAAAGTTTTATAACGTGCGTAATATGTAATATAGCCATATGTCGATCGACAATGTTCCTTTTGTCATGATTTTGTGAAAGTTTTCAGAAATCGTTCTATGGTATACGGCGGTGGATTCCTCAATGTGCTGCATCTATGTTAGAGTGAAATATTACTAATGTTAAAAGTAAGGTGACGCATATCCGCCTTCAACCCTTAAAATGCCAGAAATAATTGTAAGATGGCAGGTTCCATTTACTATCAAAACAATCAAAACGACTTAAATCAGAAGAAGAAAATAGATGCTAAAACTACAGAAACAGGTTACTGGCATTAATAGTCGGTTGAAGTGTTAATGGCTCACTCGACCTCGCAGGACGTCACGTTGAAGTGGGAGGAACACCGTTATCACAGTTAAACTTCCAGCTGTTTAGTATGAGAGAGTGTTCCGACAAATATGCTTCGAATTTCAGATTAGTTAGTTAAAATAGAATGACAGTTCGCCCTCCTATAAGTTTAATTTCATAGCGTAGTTGTTGGTCTAAGCATGCCGAACTGTTTCTTGTAGTTATCTACGGCTTTTAAAATAATCATAGTTATCAATTGTCAAAGCAGTTGAAAGACGTGTTACTATCGCACCTGGAGGTCAAATTTGGGTTCCACTTCTGGAAGCATTTTTACTGCAGCATACTTTTGAAAGCAGCAATAATACATTTCCTCCTCTTTGTTGTGTTTGACAAACAGCATTTTTTTTAAAAAAACTGTGTTTTCGTCGTGTTTTCGCAAACATAGTAGTTTGAAGTGAAAGTTTTTTGGTTAGGCCAGAAGAGGTTTGGAAGATTTAGTGAAACCGATTTATCTTTAATGGAATATTGTGACCGTTTTCTCTGTAGAATTCAACTCTTCACTTTGTCCACATGTGGTCGTAAGTTTTACTATTTTGATATGATCTCAGAAAACTTCAGTAAGCTGAGAATTTCGCCTTTACGCTAAAAACATTTTCTATAAAAAGAAGAGTCCAGATATTAATTTTACTATTTTTATCCTATGACCTGTGCGCGTGGTAAATATTGCCAAGACAAGGCGGGAACTCCGCTGTTAATGCACCGAACTGTAAGCACGTTTACAACTGTCATCTTGTAATGTAAAAAAATCCACTGCATTGGAAGGTGCTATGAACGGACGCGGACTCTCAAATTGTTCCTGAGCATGTTTATCTTGGAACGGATGAGAGACATGCAAAATATGTCAGAATAAACTCAAAGCTAGTTTTAGTGTACAGCGCTGTCTGTATGTTTTGGCTTTCGTAAGACAAGATGAGATTCTATTTGGGATCTGAAACCTGGAAATAAATTCTTCCAAACATTTTTAGCATGTCTAAGTCCGCTTTATCCAGCGTTTTTCAAAATCAGATTTGATCAAATTTTCATTCTATTCAAGTATTTCAGAAATTGAGTTGGAAGGTATTTATATATATCTTGTTGACGCGTATTGTTGCATATTCAGATTATCCCCAACCTGGGTGTATATGTATTATAACTTCTCTACATCTGATGTCATAACTTCTAGCGTAATACGAACATAATAGAGAATGCAATTTAGCATAAATCAATAGTAGCATAAAATTGACTGACAAAAACCTGCAAGATCTAGATCAAACTCAAAATCAAAAGGCATTCAACTGAATGAATTGAATCGAATCAATGAACAAATACTGTGGGAGCTGAACATTGAACTGAATCAATATAACCGATTTCAGGGCACATCCGTACAACTCTACTCAATTCCCTTGTCACAGGCTTTGCTTTTCCATATTACACTGTTTATTAAAATCCTTCGCCACAATTTATCAAGAACACATTACAGGGATTTCGATAAGGACCTGCTAGGAAATACCAGATGCGTTGCTAAATATGCAAATTTCATTACTTCACAAGGCTAATCAGCTTCGTTATGCTTGCTGTTTGCTGGAATAAATCAGACAAAGAATTTAAATTAGTGTGTGTGTGTGTGTGTGTGTGTGTGTGTGTGTGTGTGTGTGTGTGTGTGTGTGTGTGTAACATTGTGGCAGTACGAAAATGTAATACGTGTGATATTTTTCGTACCATTTTTATTCCAAATCCGGAATCTATAAGTGCCGTTTTCCAGAACGGGTTCACATAGCATACTGTTACTGCCGGAAAGGTGTAATTGTAGTTCATCTAGAAAAAGGTAGATCATGCAATTGTAATTGATCTGAAGTATACACCCTGTTAGACAACGGCTTTAAGGGTCTCATACAAAAGATGGCTAAAACAAAAGCTTTCAATTGGCACATCACCAACTCCCCATTTAGTCAACTCTAATATCCTTAATCATACATACATTAACATAGGGTTGCATCCTAGAGGGCTTGTACCAAGAAAAGTCTGAGGGGTTTTGTACCTTGAACCAAACTTTTAGAGGGGCCTTGTACCATAATCATAAATTAACGCTCATAATAATATAAAATCACATTTTTTAAAAGAATTATAAGTAAAATATCAATTTTTAGAAAAAATTTCAAAGTTTGATCGATGTTTTTGAAAAAGTTAGAAATTCTAAGCGAACATTCCGGTGAAGCCGGAAATTTTTGGGAATTTTGGTGCGAAAATTTGTTTTTTCCGGGCATTTCTGCTTTCCCCTTGCCCTGATGGCGATAAGGCTTGTATCTTGTCCGGGTTGGGGGGGGGGCTTAGATCCCCCATACCCCCGTGTTAACCTATGTCCTTAATAAGAATCAACTCGAATATCCTTAATCGTTCCAGTTGGTCAACTTTTCTTCAGTTCATCCCCCACTTAGTCAGCTCATTTTCCTGTCAATCAGCGCTTCTCAAGGGGACCTGCTCTACGCTGACTAAAATATCGCTGTAATTTAGAAAGACTATTTAGGAAGTTTTGTTGATTAATTTTGCCAAAACTTTTTAACTTTAAGGCATGTGTAAAATTTGGCATGGGAGCCAGCAATTGAGAAAATTCTTACTTTAAACGTTAGCTTTGTCAAAAGTTAATCTAGCCTTAAATTCCGGTTGTATTTCTATTTCACTCAAATCTTGAAGGTCATTAAATAAGTTAATAATGCTTCTGTTTAAATTAATTAGGTAATAAGCCTAATTGTGAGAAGTTAGAGCTAGTCCCTACTAAGAAAAACTAACTTATTCCAAAAACGTAGTGTTGTTTCAGTAGGCTATAGTTTCAGTTTCAGTTTCAGTTGGTGAACGAAAACAGCTTAAATATGAATCAGGAACCGAAAACAGTTACAGTTCCAGTTTTAGTTTCAGGCGGATTTTCAGTTTCACTTTCAAACTCTGCAGTTCCGAGCCTTCAGAAATCATACAAGGCCTAACCTGATGATTGTTTATGCTCCCTCTGCAGAATATTATAGGATTATAAACTTCAAACATTCATGTTTTGAAGAAACAGATTCTAGTTTAAAGTCTTTGTGTAATGCTGAAACCGGGGCTTAATCCATCTGGCTCGCACTACCACTAGGACTGGCGCAACAAAACGAAGACCTATAGCTAAGGAGATTGTAAGTCCAGGCGGCTCGATATGGGATTACACCTCGCCAGGGGATAATTCAGTGGAACGCTGACGGGGCGCCTATAGGGAAGAGGGGACACACCAAATTTACACAAACTAACTACAAAACAAGACGGAATTCTAGCTATATAAGGACAATAAACCACTAGTCTATCCTCTTCACGTAGCAGCTAGTGTTTGAGAATGGCCGGGCAAATTCGGTTGGTGGCCGCCTGACGGTCGGATTTATTGCACGTAGACTGATTGCGTCAACTGACCTTTTGCTAAATATAGATGTTTCGACGGCACAAATCTAGGATGCCATGAAAGCATATCTTGATTTCTGCAGAAAGCGTCTGACGCAGTCTGTGTTATGAAATTACGGAAACGATTGGAATTCTAAATCAATCTAAAGTTTTCACGAGAAAGACTATTCATAAAAACCTATACGCTGCTTCACTGTCATGACTTTTAATCAAGGCTGCAGGGTTTGATACGAAAGAACCGGCTGGCCGCCCAAACCCATGCCGTCAAACACTATATGAAGTTGGATACTGGCTTTAGCTGCATGACCACAGCTTGAGCTCTGTGAACACACCATTTTACGTGCAACCTACAGAAATACTAAATCATAAAGTGCATTGTTTGCACTTAAAATAGCAATTAAAAGCATGGCCAACCCTTAAATTTATCTCAAGTTTCTGAGGTTAACGGCCCTACAATGTTTCAGGTGTCCATACAAAGGTAGTCTACAAAATTTTAAAAAAGGATAGTTACTCGAGTTTCTACGTTGACTGGGAACGTTCTGTATGATTGAATAGTGACGTGGCAATAAATGGCGACGGTTACTGCAACCACAAGAGAGCACACAGTTCCGATCCATCTGTTCACGGTTCCAGTAGTAATATACTTTACTGTATGTATCTACAACAGATATATATATACTATCCAAGGGTAGATGATTGGACTTATTTTGCTGTTATTAATTTTGGGTCGCGACGTTTCGCCCATCTTAACCTATCCTTTACTCATGTTTTCTAGTTTTTCAGTTTGGATAATGCTGTTTCAGGAAAACAGTCGCTCTGGCACTGTG
Organism: Trissonchulus latispiculum; assembly: GCA_030248195.1. Taxonomy (NCBI): domain Eukaryota; kingdom Metazoa; phylum Nematoda; class Enoplea; order Enoplida; family Ironidae; genus Trissonchulus; species Trissonchulus latispiculum. The sequence continues at coordinate 46,014 of JASAND010024302.1, forward strand.
CCTTTTTGTCAAATCGTGTAAAAATATGCCTTTCTGCCAGCATGTTCTCTGTATTACTTCACAAAAAAATTTTTACTTAACTCTTTTTGAGAAATCAGTTTTTAAGATCACAGATTCAAATTTAATACATTTGGTCACACTTGGTCGTCAGCGGTTTGTCAAAGCAGAGATTTTGTATCCTTTATTATATGAGTACGTTTTTCTTATTATGACCTTGTATTTGGTAAATCGGACTTTAAGCTGCAAATGATAAAGAAAAATTACTGCTCAAGAATACAACGCTAGCTTAGGACATAGGCGCTTAGCTTCTTCAAGTCTGATCCATGTTCTTACCAACCAAAATAATGATGAAGTTTTCAATTTTATTATTAGAAGACGGCGACTTGCCATTTGGCTTAGAGTTTTAGTAATTTTTGTAAGTGTGAAACAACTATATTTCGCTCACATCTAAAGCATAAACAACATACATATATATCATCTGGTCTGGGAACAAAGTTCTCTTTTCTTACCGACATGGAGGAAGCTTGCAGCGAAAGACTTAAATCTTTCATGGTCCTATTTCACCTGTTCAAAGGAAGTCTTTATCAAATCCAACACAACCAACTTTCTGTTGATGACAGCTTTGGTTCCAATGATTCATTTTTAACCAACTGCGTACTTATAGCAAACAATAAAGGTGACTATTAAGTTTGATTAATTAAGGATCTGACAAGCCTTCCTTACCAACGCAATACATTTCAATCATTTATCAGCAGATATCTCAAGCGTGTCGTTGAGTTGTTATGCAACCAGTGGTCGGAAAGCATGGAAATATTTGTTAATTAATAGCAAAGTTAATTAAAGTTCCAGTATATAAAAATTCATTTAACAATGCTACCTTTTCAAAGTGCTTAACAAATACAATTCAATCAAGCATGACAATTTCAGTTTCCTGAAAAACAAACGTTTTAAAAAAGGGTGACAAATCTTTATGTTTAGTGGAAGCGATGAAACAAGATAAATATATATTATTTAATATTTGCGCTATAACTATCATCCAGTTTGCTGATACACAAAACCATGCATTATCGCTGTAAAGCTTGGCGGCTCGTGTCTGAGTCTGTCTGCAGCTTGGAGAAAACTTTTTGAAGAGGTTTGTATTTTGTTGAAGAAGTATTTTGGAATTTGGACTCAAAAATTTAGAGTGCCGGAAACTTTTAAAATTCTGTTGTAAAACCTACTTCCAATCATTGTGGCCTACAGCAATTCGCACAATTCAGCATAAAAAATTTTTCTTTCTTTCTTTCTTTCTTTTATTTCTTTCTTTTTCTTTTATTTTCTTTCTTTTCATTTCTTTCTTTCTTTCTTTCTTTCAGCTTCTTGGTTGTCTGCTAAAGATGACAGACAGACAACTACATTAAGGTACACACAAAGGTCAAATGTGTGCTTTAGATTCCTGCTAACTTGTCAAAATGAGGGTCTCCTCAAAGAGAAAACGAGGCAGGGTGCCTGTTATCAGTAAAAGGTTGATGCAACAAAAATGACAGCTGCTTAATTGATGGCAAAGTCTGTTAGTGTTAGTGAAATTCTTAGTGGAAAGGCTTTCCTTCATTTTCTTACATTTTCTTTCTTTTCTTTCGTTTTTTCTTTCTTTCTTTAATCTCTTTCTTTCTTTCTTTTTTCTTTAAACTTAAATAAGCGATTAGCTGTACCCATTGGCCAATTAATTCCTTATGCATTATGCAGGGCTTGTACCCAGACGTGTGCAGGGTGCAAAAGTTTGTGGGGGAGGCTTTGAGCCGGCTGCCTCTGGCCGCCGACCTATTTTTTGCCCAAAAACCCAAAAAATTCCGGATTCTGGAGGGATCGGCTGGGGGGGGGGGAGATCGGGGGAGAGTGAGCTCCAGTTCAGGAAGAGAGGTCACTGGCCCCCCTCAAAGCATACATTTGCTTGGACCTTGTCTGGAAGGGGACTAGACACCCAAACCTGCTTCTGTTACATACTCATAAAAACAGCGTCCAGGCGGCTCACACTATGCTGACAGACCTCGCCAAAGGGAAATGGATGCTTTCCGGGGACTCCAACGGGCGCCAGACAAAGTTGGGGCACACGCAAATTTAAGCGCAGTTTACAAACTAAATTCCGGGATAGTTCCAGAATTCTACCTAGCTACCTAAGAGATCAAAACCTAATTTAAAAAACTGTGAAAAATTTGTAAAACAAATTATGGACAACTGGGCGGTTCAATAATAAAATCACCGGGCAATTTAAGTACAGATAAACCACCTGGGGTATCCAAGGTGGGGGCAAGTTATATGCAACGGGCTACCCGACTGCAAAATGACAATAAACAAAGTGGAAATAACAATTCAAAAAGGAGACAACAGCCACAAACGGGACTTGAAACGGGACGAGAAGGAACGGGGGCGGAGGCTTGATAAAACGAAGACGGACCCAGGAAAACGGGGATAACCCCGCGGAGGATAAGAGGAGGGGTGGGGGAAATTTGAAGGCCGACCTGGCGCGAACAAATTTAGCTCTCAACTGACCAAAGAGTAGCGAGATTACGAAAGCAAACAATTGTTATGGATTGGGAACGGCAGGGCCTATCTTTGACAAACCAACATAAATTGTATAATAACTGTAGCGCTATGTTTAGGCTCTTAAAATAGAGAAAGTAAAGGTTTTAGGTGAATTTGAATTATGAGCATAAAGACAGCACTACAGGTTATTTAAAATGGAATTTTACATACAAAACATCACAAAATTGTCAGGCTTCCCAATTAAAATAGCGATACAATTTTTAGGAAGGATTTGGGAGGATTTTTGGGGAACGCTTAGGGAAAAAAGCGAAAGTTGGAGTTGGAAAAGGCTTTGAAGGGGGAGGATGATAGCGTGGTCGCTATTACCCACATTACATGTGAGTGTGACTTGATATAGTATAATGTACATTATATGTAGAAAAAGATTACGGCTGTTGTATCATTCCTAAATCGGATTCTTGTTTGTAGAGGTATTCGTAAAAGGAGGTAACTGGTTGGTGGTGGTTAGCAAACAGCTACTCAGCTACAGACTTGAGCCACCCTTACAGTGGCTTCTTAGAGCGACCTTTTCACACACATGCGGACACTTTTAGAACTGCCAGAAACCTTTAAGTCTTTTGACCTTAAGTCCTCAACACATGGAGGAGGTAAGGAAAAATGCCCGAAAGGAAACCAGCGCCTTAAAAAATAAATCCTGAGAACTGCAACAACTATATTTGTCAGCAAAATACAGTAAACTTTAAAAATGTGAATGAAGGAGAATTTCATAAAATAAAGTCTTATTTGGAAACTTTGAGCTGACTTTGATGTTTACTTCATCCAACAGAGGGCTGAATTTGGTCAATCTGCACGAAAGTGCTTTAACATACGGATATTCATTTAAGATTTTTGAAAATAAATAACTAAGCTAATATCAATGGTTGCCCAAAAAGACTTTAAATCTCCTGGTCATTACACAAAGGCAGTGGCTAAAGGTCAGTTTTGATTGAAATTCATTGCGAACTATTCAAAAATAAAATGATTCAAAAAGGACCAAATGTCGCATTTGATACAATCCAATAATACTACCAACGTTTCCTTGAGTTCTGAAGCATGTATTGAGCAATAAGGAGAGTATGAAACGAGTGAAAAGAATTTGGGCTCACAGCTAAACCATAAGTGATAACCTTTAAGAACCCTGGACTGTAAAACAGCCTGACGCATCATTGCTCGAAATGAAATCAGACAATGATCAGATCTAATCGGTTGAAGGTGGTTAATTTCTGATGAATCAACATAGTGTTGATAGTAATATTTTGTTTCAAATAGTTAGTTTTACTGTTTCTTGAAACTACATGAAACCCAACGAAAATGAAAGAAATCTGTAATGAGTCTGAAATCGACTTTGATAAGAACTTTCGAAATATTTCCATGAATTCGCCAGACCGAGACCGCTTCCTTCTCTTCCGCAATTAAAAATGTTAAAGCTTTGATGTACCTAAAAACTATCGTAGTTTACTGCACAAACCAGAACTGACATTGTGTGGTCCTACGACAGATCCGTAAATTTAACGTGATTTGTGAAATGCAGCAACCCTTCAACGAACATTGAAACTAATGCGTCTGTTAAAAGATTCTGATCCCCATTGCTGGCTGACAATCAGGATTTTTGACATTCCGAAAACGCAACGTTATTAATTCAAAAACTCGAAACTAAGCTAAGTTTCTAGAGCAAGATTCCTGATATTTCGTTGTAGATTCTAAAAATCCGAAACTAAGTGAAGTTCTTTGAGGAAAATTTCTGATTTTTCGTTGTAAATTTTAAATCTCGGAATCTACGTGAAATTCTTTGAGCTAAATTATTGATTTTTCGTTGTAGATCCCAAAATTCCAAAATTTTTTGTTGAAAACGGATTGAAAATTTTCCATATGGAACAACACAAATTCCATGACGATCGAGAAAGATTCCTTGATTTCCCATTTTTACTGGGAAGCTTTTTTAGCTCGACTAAGTTCAAAATTTGCAACTTGTATTTGGAAGCTTGGATTGAAGTGTCAAACTTACAAAAGTTTGGCTGGTACTCTGAACAGATAATACCGGAACTGGTGACCGACCTATGGATAGATGCCCCTGGGTGTGCGCTTTCGAGGCTGCATACATCGGTTCAATTGAGCTCTTCAATTCTGGGTAATGCTAGCAAACCTCAAATTTTTCGATTTTCACCGGGAAAATTTTGACATTTCTAATTCCACCACCTCAGTGTGTGGACAGACAAGACAAACTATTGTAATTCTGGAAAGCTTATCTCATACTATTGTAAACCTATCGGGTTTGGGTAGCTCTACTGAGTTCATACTGATTTAAGCTCGACTAAGTTCAAAATTGGCAACTTGTATTTGGAAGCTTGGATTGAAGTGTCAAACTGACAAAAGTTTGGCTGGTACTCTGAACAGATAATACCGGAACTGGTGAGCGACCTATGGATAGATGCCCCTGGGTGTGCGCTTTCGAAAGATGCATAGGTTTACCTTCAGTAGTCAGAATTTCATATGTCAGAATTTCATTAGTCAGAAACTAACTTTTCAAACTTTCATTAGTCAGAATTACATTAGTCAGAGTTTAGGTTTTTGAAATAATATAAGTTGAACTTTCATTTGTCAGAATTTCATAAGTCAGAATTTCATTAGTCAGAATTTCATTAGTCAGAATTTCGTTTGTCAGAATTTTATAGAAAAGCAGAGTTCTTCCTGTCGCAAAGTGTAACAAGATGGCTGATCTTGATGATAATTTCATAAAATGATTTCTAGTCGACACAAATATGCGTCTTGGCTCTACCACCAGCAACGAGCAAAGCTTTCCTTTCAAAAGGGTTCCCCAACAACTGGATTGGTTCCGCGTACATCTACCTACATTTTACAGACAGGAAATGACGATAGGCTGTTTCGCTTGAATTCTAAAAGAATCAGAATGGCGAAGAGTAGGTACGTAATAACTGTTGGATTATGTACTCTTGGTATGGCGCAAATCATCAATGGTCTTTTTGAGGAAGAACTAAGAGCTACAAAAGAGTTGATTTTAGATCTGCTCTAAAACTACTCTCCCCTACTTTATCGGGAAAGGTCCTAAGACTGTGCAGCAACGTGCAAACTTTTGAAGAAACAAGAAAATAAATTTCTGACTTACGAAATTCTGACTAATGAAATTCTGACTAATGAAATTCTGGCTAATGAAATTCTGACTTATGAAATTCTGACAAATGAAAGTTCAACTTATAGTATTTCAAAATTTATATTATGACTAATGAAATTCTAACTAACGAAATTCTGACTAATGAAATTCTGACTAATACGATTCTGACTGATGAAAGTAGACGGATGCATACATCGGTTCAATTGAGCTCTTCAATTCTGGGTAATGCTCGAAAAACCTCAAATTTTACGATTTTCACAGGAAAAATTTGGTCAGTTTTAATTCCGCCCGCTCAATATATGGACAGTCAAGGCAAACTGTTGCAAATCTAGAAAGTCTACTTCAGTAGTAATCAAATCGGGATTGGATAGATTTACTGCGTTTCTGCAGACCTAAGCTGGATTAAATTCGAATTTTGCAACTTTGAGTCATAGGAAATGCTTGAAAGTGTTCACAAGTTGTGAGTGCTGCTCTTCCGCTTCCAGATTATCCTTTATTTGTTATTATATCATCATTATATCACTGGAAGCAAGGATAAAGAGCATTCAATAGTTTTGTCCATTTGACACACATTTGTGTCAGATGACACAATACTGTGTCAGATGAGGTTTCTTTAAGGAAAAGTCTGAAAAATTACAACGGATTTTAAAGTTTGGATTTTCAAATTCCTGCTCAAATATAACATCCATTAGGGTTTCCGATGCTGTTTGCTTTGAACTAGAGGTCAAAATAGTGCATATATTAGCCAGTATATGCATTTTACACAGATCTGTGACATTTGACACACATGTGTGTCAGATTTTGGTCCATGTCACGGATCTATGCCAAATTTCTGCAGATGACACACATCTGTGTCAAATTTTGCCAAATGGCACAGATATGTGTCAGATGACACACATGTGTGTCACATAGGCCAAAATGACACAGATGTGTGTCAAATGACCATGTCACAGATCTGTGTCCAGTAACTTGGCCAAAACTATTACCTGTAATTACCGTTGTTGTCGACTTCTCTCATTTCTAGACTAGCATTTGTTCATTATTATTATTTATTTAATTATTATTATTATTATTATTAATATTATTATTATTATTTAATTATTTAATATTATTATTTAATTATTATTATATTTATTTATTTTATTATTATTATTTAATATTATTATTATTACTTTTAATTTAATTTCAATTATTATTTAATTTAATTTATTATTATTTAATTATTATTTAATTTCATTTGACATAATCTGACCTTCGATTTGTTCATCTCCTAGACGAACGTCACAAATCGCCTATTCAGGTGACACTCGCACTTTCGCGAACTATGAAACTAAAAACTCACAACTTCCTAATGGTGTGTCTGTGCAGCATAACCCAATCAGGTTTCATAACGGCAGTTGAATGACATGATACCGGTTTCTTTCAACTCAATCAATTTAATTTTAATCCGTAGTGTAGTCAACTATAGTAAATTAAAAAACGATTCCACATTAGTTATGAGCGGGGGTGCTAACCAGCCATGTGCAGGAGGGGAAGTTTTGGGTGGGGGGGGGGGGTGAAAGGGGAGAGTAGAGTCGAGTTGAGTTAAATTTAGCTCGTTTTAATTCCATTCAAGCTTGAGTTTTCCTCTTTTAACTCTTTCATGAAAGATCGAGTTAATTTTAACTCTGCTCTACCCTGTCTTGAAAATGAACTTAGACAAATTGTAAACTAAACATCCCCTGTAGAATGCCCGCTCCAGGGAGTGTCAGTTTGATATTCCTCGAGGTAGGACTTTGCATGGAACCACTTCCCATGGACTGTCGAATCTAATACTGGCAAATCGTTTATGAATCCGTCCCCAGACCCAAAACAAAACTGACAACAACATCATGCTAATATTCTGTCCTGATGTCGACCAGGCTTTGAGACTCCTTCTGGCAACTTGGTTGAGATGTTTTTGACCTCTACCTTTAGGGGGCCAGTTTCTGAATGAAAAGCTGAACCTTCCTCTTCCCTTCTCTCTTCTAGGTCCTGGTTTCGTTTTTAGGAGGGTGTCTGACGCCTCCCGTTCGGGCTTATCCTCGGTTTTCTCTTGGTCCACCAGCCCCGGTAGAAGCGCTACAAAAACACCAAAAGACCTCTGTCTACAGATCGCTCCGTTTAAGCACCCTATGGCGCACAGAGTGCCGAGAGTGAGCTGACCGCTTCTGAGTCGATTTCGCCAAACTGACGTACAGGATGGGACTGCTGATTGAGCAGAACAGAAACGGCAGTCCTTCCGCAGAATACTGAATGAGTATGACCAGATTCTCATTTTCTGGAACTCGCTCCAGAAACGCGTAGACGGCCGAGGTCCAATAGGGGGTCCAGACCAGCAGTAGGTAGCCAGTGGTCTTCATCAGAGCGTTGCCCGGCTTTCGCAGCACGCTGTGCTTAACAGCACCTGAGCTGATGCTCAGCTGCCAAGTCCACCTACACAAGTAGAGCACCAACAAGCCTAGGCTAGGCAGGGCAAAGCTGATACAAAATTGGGCAATGGTAAAGGTTCGAATGTGCTCTGAGGGCGGTTGTAGAATACATTTTCGACTCAATATAAGCCTATAGCCGCCTTGATTAATTAGTATGGCGTGTACACTGGCGTACATGACCGGTGAAAAAATGGCAAATGCAATATAGCCAATCAGAACTGGCGTTGCAACACTCCAGATCAGCATGATCGATCTTCGCCGGCTACAGTAAGCCAAACAGGTAGCTGTAAAGATTACAACCACCAGTACAGATTTTGACAGTTGATCCATCATCCAATAGTATTTACAGCCAAGTCGACCCAGGGGCCACCGACCCAAAACTATGTCAGAAATGGTCAGAGGGAGTGTGGATAAAACAGCCAATTGCAGCACGGACTGTAAGCACAAAAATTGGGATAGAAACGGCGCACATCGATTTCTGCGACCTCGATTGCACCCGTTTCCTCGACAGGAGAGCAATTTTCGCACACTAGCCCAGAGTACGCCGGTGTTGGCAATTAGACCACAGATTCCCATTAGGGCAAACGCACAGATGAACCCGATTTCTAGGTTGCTGGGCAGGTCTACTAAGTGTGACATATCACAGGTTTCGTTGGAAGCATAGTCGACCAAACGGTTTTCGACAAAATAAATTCTGCCACTTGTCGACTTCATGTTGTCGATGTCGGCAGGATCGTTTAATGCCCTAAAATTAGACAGAAAATTGGTATAAATTATATTTGTAATTATTTATAATTATAAATTATAATCAGAGTTTAAAGCACACAGGGTGACGGGCGGTTCACAACGGTTTAGCAAGAGTTTAAAACAAAGTTCCTTTCATAGGAGGAAACTTACACGTTTGCTTTGGACAACCTGCTTTTGGCCTATTGCCTACATTTAAGCGGAGTTAAAAGAGTACATAATACATAAGAGTATGACAAGCGCCATATGCTATGCATTATAAGCTAAATACTGCATCTTCTGAACGCTATCAACTGAAAATCCACCTCCATTAATCAGACTCCACTTATCAATGCAAGTCGCGCGCCATTATTGCACGCTGGGATAACTAGTCCATTGGTCGGCGAGTCTGTTGCAGCTTCAGCGTGCAGGAATTTTTGCGAGAAATTCTTTGATAAGGAGGTCTGATTTATTCGGGTTAAGGCAGCCTTTAGCGCGCATCAGATGTAGCAACCTTGGAGATCAGAGATATAGAAGAAATTTATGCGCACGCTGCGTGAAGCGCACGAGCTCAAATATATAATCTTCAGTAACGGCCATTCCAACAACGCGGTTGACCGTTAGGATCGCTCAAGTCTTAAATCTGTAGCAGCCAATACTGAAAAATACTGGTTAACATCCTGAACACCTACCAATTTCAAATGTAAAAATTAAAACAAAATAAAATAAATAAAATAAAAATAGCAAATTTTGCTAACATCAAAGAGGTGGTATGTATTAAACCAGTATTTCGACGACACCGTCTTGCTACCCATGCTATGTGGCTAAACTATTTGATGGGAAATAAAAGAGAAAGAAATTAAAAAGGAAATACACTCGGAGGTTGAAAAATGAATTTTAGGTCAGAATAGAATAGATTTCTAAGAATAGATACGCAGCAGAATTGCCAGACATTAATTTAAGCCTTTGGGGTCTGTAATTCACTTTATCACAACTTTAGTCGGATCATTTTAAGATTCCCCCCAAGGCCGAAATGTGACCAAATGAGCTGAAGAAATTTTGTACGGGTAAGCTTTTGCTACCTTGCTAATATTTTAGCTAAAACGTCGAATTTCGCGAAATCGAAATATTTCACAAGGTGAAAGAAAATCCTTTAGCCTCTGTGTCAAAAGATAGTTTGACGCAACGCACACAGTTTAACCGCCTGAGCTATTCCAGAGATTGACCTCTAGAATTTACGGAATTTCGAGATAATTTGCAGATTTGACGGGAATAGAAGCACCACGACTGTACGCTTGATCCCTGTAATTTCGTCAAATTCTGTTCCGATTTTCGACCCAATTAATTTCTATCATCATCTGTAGAGAATTCACCTACGCTCATTAGAGAAATTGCCCCATCTCTATTTCACTAATGACGCACAAACGGAGTGCTTGATTGTGAAGATTCCAAGTTTAGTTTCTGAAACTCTACTTCCCAATCAAAGAAATGAAAAGAAAGAAATGAAATCAAAGAAATGAAAAGATCATGAAATCCTTTAGTATAAAATGAATTTCCTCATCAATGGTAATGGTAAAAGAACAAAGGTAGCAGAGGTAATATAAGCTAATGGCAATTGTTGGCAATATAATTAAATTTGAATTTGAAAACTTAAAACTTCAAACTAAAAATTTAAACTCTGAAATTTAGTTTGTCAGAAGCACGGAAGGACCGCGACGACTGTGTAAAGGTGAGATCTAAAACATTAGATTTTAATTTCGTTTACAGTTTCAACGGACAAAGACAAATAGTCAAAACCAAATTTGGTTCTGAAATTTGACTGTTGCCGCTTTTTACTCTGAAGACCAAAAAACCTAGAAAGGGATTATCTCTTTCGCGACTGATAAGCTAAGAATTCCAAACCGAAGCTACTGAAAAACTCTATAAATTCAATAAAATTGATGAATTCTACTTTGACGCTGAGCAATGATTACACAGCTGTAGGTTAAGCTTTGTATTTACAAATATCGAGTTACTGCCAATCAAACAACTGATAAGGTTACAATTTACGAAGATCTGATTATTGGAAGCAAAAGGGTAGCAAACAAGTTTGTTTCCTTTAGTTTGTTCCAATAACAGTGACCTGTCTGCACAAAAGTACAGAAACCAGTCATGTCATTAATTTTGCAGTAGCAGGTCGGTAGTGCAAACGAAGCAATCATTTGACGTGCCTGTCGGCCCAGCCAGTCTCCAGAGAGGATGTTAGAGGGCTCAGGGAAGCTACAGAAGCGCGTCAGCACACGTCTGAAGACCCCCCGCCTATTCACTGTCATTGAATGTGCAGCATCCAAATAAGAAATCGGGCCAGCCGAGAATCGAACCACGGTCCTTCCGATCTGCAGTCAGACGTGCTAACCACTACAGCACAGGGCCATCAGCTGAACCTCCCATATCAGGCTTATCAATCTTTCCTATGCCAGCTTCCCTTACAGTTTTGGGGACATCAAATTGTCAGCGTTCCAGCATAAGGATTTTGTTTATGCTTAGGTTATGGCTGGTTATTATGAGAGAAATTTCAGTTTTGTTTAGTTTAAACTTTATCCAGCGAATTCAATGGCCTGCGACAGTGACTAAGTATATTTAGCCTTGACCATTTCAAAAGCATTCTATGCTTGCTTCCGTAACCATAACCGACCTCTGTATGCAATGAAATGGCGCAAATCGGAGATCAAAAACCATACATTTAGAAACGCCAATCGAAAATGGTCAGAATTAATTGCAACCAGTAAAAGTTAGAGTTCACATAAGTGAGTGCGCTTAGCACTGTTCAAGACACCTTAACTACCTTACTTATATGAAACCTAAATTAATTTAATTTTATTTCATTAAAACTTTAATCAAATCAAAATCAAATTGAAAACAGCATGACCAAATACAAACATTAATTCGGTCTACAGCACAAACTGACCCAGTACACGACTCAAAATATTTTGAAATTTCGCACAATCATCTGCTTATTAATAGAAATGCTAAATAATTAAGTGAAAAGTTAGGAAAAACAATTTTAGCCTAACAGTCATAGGCATATGACACAGCACTGAGGCTTGCGTAACATCTTCTAACTGGTTCTCGGTAGCTTCCCCCCATTCCCCGCGGGCAAAATTAGAGAAAACAAAATGAGTGAAAGTCTAGGGTAACAAACTGCGTTCTGACGCTAGCAAAATCGAATTAAAGCAGTCAGTTCTGGTCAAAAACAATTTTCTATCATCGTCAAGGCAACACAAGAGAGCCAAGTTTTCAAGAAGTGAAATTTCATAATTTGTTGCAACAAAACACAGAGATTCTTTCAGTTTCGACTCCGGTTTAGGCTGGTTTTCTGACAAATCTTGTATTTTTCTTCCTCTACGCTCCGTTGAACGGTCGTCGGTTTTTGGCTCGGTGGGCCTGACGGCCTGACAAAACAGAACGAAATGAAAAAATTCGCTTCAGTTTCGTGAAAGTCAAGTCTTGGGGTCTTTTCAAGAAAGGGTAGAGTAGAGTTAAAATTAACTCGATCCTTTTCATGAAAGAGTTAAAAGAGGAAAATGCAAGCTGGAGTGGAGTTAAAACGAGTTAAAACAGTTAAATTTAGCTCTACTCTACTCTACCCTACCCTTTCTTGAAAAGGCCCCTAGTGTTGTTGGCGATTAGGTTGAGCTAGGGTTGAACCTCTAAATAACTTTTTTCCAGAATTTTTTTATTTTCTATTTTTCTATTTTTCGAATCTATTTTTCGATTCACGACACTCCAGCTGGTTCTAAACGGTTTAGGAGTAGTGTCAGTTCGGTAATAGTTTTATAAATTTGACCATATCTAAACATTTAGCCTCAAATCAGACCAAAGTATTTGCAACAAGTCTTTAACCTGAAATAACCTAAGGGCTGTCTAGAGACTGGGAAATCTCTGGAAAACTCCAACAATTAGTTTAGTTTTCCCCAAAACCCTGCGACTTCGCAGTTGTCACCAATTAGAGTAAGCAAAATATCACAGAATTTTTGTGCCAATTCTACTCAGAAGGGGCGCCCACCCAACCTCCCACCAAGTATTTGAAAACAACATAGACGAAAATATTTTGGCGTTAAACTTGAAAACATTACCCTGAAAGCTCTCCTACGACTGGTATAATATAATAAATAATAAATAATAATAAACGCAATCTTCTAATGTTTGACCAAAAAATGCAGAAAGCGAAATTGTTTTCTTTACATCTCAAAAATGCAGTCATTTTCTAAACCCGCATGCAGACAACCTTCTACCCATTGAAAGAAGTGTCGGAAAATTTACATGACACTGTAAAGGGTACCGCATTTATGTGACCAAAATTACTTCCACTGCATTCCAGAAACTACTACCAGTTCTGTTAAAAATCTTCCCCTTGCCAGACAAGCCTACATACCTAATTTTAGCCTTTTCTGTTATGAATTGCCAAAGTTTCTGTACTTTTCGGATGCCAAAGTTACTATACTATTCGGATCTCTGTCACCGCTTTGACTGGCTTTTCCTGACGACTCAGTCAATAAAATAAACTCTAGTTGGATTTTCAGGGCTGCTTAGGTCTAGGTGTCAGCTTTCACCGGATATATTGAGCTTTTCAAAATTTGAAAGTCGATTCTTTCGCAAAATGTCAATCTGACAAAGAATTAGGACAAACCCGATGCAGCAAAGATGGCTAAGAATAGCGTCGTCTTAATGCTTAATGTGCTCTGAATCCAACGGTATTGTAAAGATTTAGCTCCGCCGGGAATCGAACCACGGACCTTCCGGACTGCAGTCAGGCGTGCAACCACTACAACCACGAGCCAGGAGAGAAGAGCCCGTAACTTCCATATCATTGGTGCTCTCGGTACAGTTATAAAGTTGACCATCCAGGCAGCGTCAAATCAAGCTGAAGTTTGCGTCGTCGTCGTCGAATTACGTGATCGATCAGGATCTACTCCTATACTCGGGGTATAGAACCCTTGCTTCACCTCATCAGCCTTATCTAGTATGACTCTCGCTATGCTGCCTGGATGCACTCCACACAGTGGGGGGCTGGAGGGTACCCGTCTTGGCCTTTCGGCTCTGGGTTGTCTTCCTCCCGTTAACTGCTCATGCGCTTGGCAGAGGAGCACAGCACCTTTCGGAGCTTCAGGTCTCTAGCGTAGATGAGGGGGATCATGAAGCAAGCCACTGGAAGTGTGACCAATTAAGGTACTTGGCTCGGTTGCACTCAGCGCCCCTTCGCAGGGGGTAGGTTGCTCACGTTGCAGTGGTACTGGTTGATCCCAGGGGGTGGGGTGGTCTTTCCACCGGGACTCCGCGCCCTGCTCTTGACGATAAGTGGATTAAGGGTTCTTTAGCGTGCACTACCCCCAGCACGACAGTAAAAGGGCCCATCAATTTAACGCCTCATCCGACCGGCGGCGCTGTAGCCTAAGTTTCTTGCTAAAGTAAGCAATGCAACGTCATTATGGCTACGATGGGAATCGAACCTTTCCTTCCTAAGTCCAACGACTTAACCATTCGGCTACACGGCTACAAGTTCACGTTAGTTCCCAAACAGAAGGGACACGTTTTTGAATAGATAATGAGATTTAGGTTTCTGATTGTGAAATGTGCTTGCATCAGAGGATTCATAATTTCCTTTGACAGCCAACAATTAGCCTTTTCTGATATCATGGATCAAATTCTAATGTACAACTTAGAATATTTCATAATACATAAGAGTATGACAAGCGTCCTCACACAGTTGCAGCAACAACCAGATTAGGGCAGATCTTACGACAATCTACAAAAAAGATTTATCGTCTTTTAATTTTTCTAAACGAAATCCTACGAGCGCCTACTTATGACCAATTAGCAGTGGTGAAAATCCTCGAGCTTTAGCGCAATACAAAAGGTAACGCTATGACAAGATATCTTCAAAATTCTTAAAACTTCCCGTTAAAATTCTTTGGATTTGTTGAATCCTAGTACAGTAAGGATGTGACTGATAAGAGCAGGGATTGTGAAACTAGGCGCCGCTAATGCTGGTCTGAACCAATACTACGGAAAAAGTCACATCTAATCGGTCAGAAAATTCATTTAACGGAAAAGCTGTTCCTATCCTCTAAATATTAGCATGACTCATATCTATTGGAGCTAAACTTAGGGTTTAAACTGTAGACTATACAAAATAATAAACGAAAGAAAGAAGTATGCCGCTATAGCACCTCCGACCCGAAAAACCGACTTTTCTGCGTCAAGCAGATAGCAAGAATAAGGGAAGAGTAGCGTTCAAATTGACTCGATGCTTTTTATGAAAAAGTTAAAAGAGGGAAATTCAAGCTTGAGTGGAGCTATAACGAGTTAAAACAGCTAATTTTAACTCTACGCTGCTCCACCCTTTCGTGAAAAGGCCCAAAGTAACCGCAAACCAATTTATTGCATCATGTAGTGTGCGTTGTCTGCTCCACGTTTTGCTCTGCCCTTTCACTTTTCACCAGCACCGATACAAGGCTGGTTTCTTGCGGTGGCGCTCGCATTTGGTGTCCAGTAGAGCCGTCTAGGTTGGAGTTGTGCTGTACACACTGCTGAAGCATGCAGAGAACAGCAAGCCGCAGCAACTTTAGATTAGGGACCGGCTTCCCAGCGTGCGTATGACTTAGTTAACCATAGGCTACACTCTGCATTATCTGATTTATGTGGATCGACTTTGCATAGTATAAACGTGCAGATGAGTTGCATGAGCATGGTTTTAACTCGAAACGAAGGAAAGTTCAATCAATCTTAGACCTGAAATGAGGTCATAACTTGAGTCAGAACTCAGTAAAAGCATTTCAAACTCACATCCGCACTGCTCGTCTCAGTCAACTGAATTTCGGATAATAATTAAAGAGATTGCAACCAATGTTTGACAGACATTTTTGATCCGGTTATAGTTTGAATGGTAGGCGGAAACTATCAGAATATACCGGTGACGACTAGAAGACTACCATAATATAAACTGGATACACGGAGAGCCAAGAGTCGGTAAGGGAAGCAGGCATAGGAAAGATTGATAAGCCTGATATGGGAGTCCAACTGATGGACCTGTGGTGTAGTGGTTAGCACGTGTGTCCCGGGTCAGATCATACATGTGCTTGGGGGGATTTCACCCCCACCAGACTTGGACCTCACCCCCCCCCCCCCAGAGGGGTCCCTCGCCAACTCACAGAATCCGGATTTTTTCCGGTTTTTTGGGCAAAAACCTGCGGCCTCGGTTCACCCCCCCCAGAACTTCCACTCCTGCACATGTCTGGATCAGATGGGGCGTGGTTCGAACCCCGGCTGAGCCAATTCTTTACTTTCAATTCTGAATGAAAAGCTTAACCTCCCTCTTCCCTTCTCTCTTCTAGGGTGAGCGCACCAAATAGGGGTGTGCCCCCTACGTGTCCGCAATATCCGTCAATCCTTGCAACCACTGGAGGGGTCGTCTCTAACTGTCTAGGTCAGAAAGGGCCAACCAACAGCATTCATTGACTTAATAGGACTTTAATATTAACTAATCTTTAGTTTTGCGAACACTAAATGAAAATATATAGCATCTACAAAGTCGACAGTGCATTTCCATGCTTACTAATTTGATTTGAGAACTAAGTGTTGTTTCAGGCTTTAGTTTCAGGTTCAATCGTAAAATGCTGAGCTCAGATTCGCCCGTAACGACATCAACTATGTGCCTGTTTACGGAGTAAACGACAGTTACAACCTCTAAATCAGTGGACCAAATTTTCTAAAAGTTTCACTGTAACTGTATCATTCATGACTGTCCAATATGATATGTCCAAGCATACAAAACTGTCTGATATAGTTATGTGAGATATGTTCACATACATGTTATGATTGTAAGTGTGGCAAGGCAGAGCTGAGAGTGTGCCAGGTAACTGGTAGCAGAGCGAGAGCCGGCGCAGTGGAAATTTAACTTTAAACTCTAGGCTGTCACGTGCTGGGATCGCACCCTCACACTGACTTCTAAATTTTAGCAACTCTGTCAAGTGCTGGGATTTCACCCTCACACTGACTTGCGCACAAAAGTTTAACCTTCGGTCTAATTTAACGGCTTAGGTGTGAACCCGCGGCCTCTAACTAGAATTAAATCTATCCTATAACTGGATCGTTGCCTAGTCTAGATCTAGCGAAGTCCTAAGTCGAAGTCCGTTGTTCGTTTATTTTCGTTTATTCGCACACAAGAACAGCTACACGCACCAAGCCACTGCAATTCCAATCCAAAGACAGGCAACGAAACAATTATTGCAGTCACTTTTATAGTGAGGCAAACCCCGCCCCTCAGTCACGTCTTTCCCCTTTCGGGAGCCTGTTTTCGGCTCAGTTTTTGGGTTCTTTCGCTGCTGTTCCTTCCAAAGTTGGGCCAGCTATTCTTCAAACCGAGTCGGCCCTTTTCTTCTCCCTCTTTTGTTAATGTTGTTTTGCATCTTTTTGGACTTTCAACGGAAGTATAAAAACAGTAAAAGTTCTCTGAAACATTCGTCAAAATGTCTAACTTCTGGTATTTCCTAGAATTACCGAAAAACCCTTACCCCAGCCCAATTTTCCAGCCAATAACAAGGAACACGTGCAACTCCACTTTCAGCTATTAGCAACAGTCTTATGGTAGCATAATTTCATTATTGACTTGCTCGCGGCTGCAGAAGGCAGCTTACGTAAAGCAAAGCACAGAGCAACGTACATACGTAGTGTGCAGACTGCATTAGGCAGGCAAAAATAGATATATAGTCAGGAATAATAATAATAATAATGTTTATGCTTTATTTTTGCTTTTGATTTTGTTATCATTTTATTAGAGGTATTACTTAGAAGTGTAGTTAATTCTCCTCAAATTCTAGACAGAAACTAGCTAATTTTTGATTTGTGACATCACTCACCCCTCCAAAAGACGAAAGTCCCCTTTCGAACTACACAAAGAGAAACTACAGTCATACACCAAAACTATGGAAATAGTTATTAGTGCAAAATTCTCTCAGGCATAATCAGAGATACTTACATTACATATTGTTGGCTGTCTGTGAATGCTGCAACTACTTCAGTGCTTTAAAGACTAAATTTGGAACATTGCACGTACCCGTTTCAAACTTGGAGTTATGCCGTTTAACTGAGTTTATCGTTGTTATAAGAAACGGAGGAATGGCCCCT
This sequence comes from Trissonchulus latispiculum, assembly GCA_030248195.1. Taxonomy (NCBI): domain Eukaryota; kingdom Metazoa; phylum Nematoda; class Enoplea; order Enoplida; family Ironidae; genus Trissonchulus; species Trissonchulus latispiculum. The sequence goes on from JASAND010024302.1 coordinate 64,044, forward strand.
CGCTGCACTTTCAAGACTTACAGCTATGGTTGTGTTTTATTTCAATATAGTATGTTTACATACGTGTGCTTTTGGCGTGAGGCAGTGTATATACTAACTTTCGGCCAATGTGTACGTATTCACTAGCCTGTCTCCTCTTTTCTTTTCAGCTGGCAGCTGCGTATTCGAATGCACTTACCATTCTATTTGCTTCTCTTTTTCAAAGCACTACTTTCACTTGCGTAGTAACTAACGCACTGAATTATATATAGGTGCTTAGCCTCATTTTTTGAATTCCACGTCTCGAATTTACTTTTAAATATAGAAATGAATTTTTGTAGATTTCTTTGATTTGACTTTAAACTTCCATCCAGAATCTTTTCAAATTTATAATTTGTCCACTCTTAGACTTAGATGCTACCTTTCGACTTTTTTTGAATTTGCGAGTTTCAAAGGATTATTTTTGCTATAACTACAGAACAAACGTTAAGCTTTTTAGGCCCCACATGAACCAGATGCATCAGTTAGAGAATGCGTAGGTATAACACGGCTTTTCAATAATTAAATTCATTAAAACAAGGAACAAAACTACTACGTATATATCTTCAACACAAGAACACAAAACAATCTCGACTAGTACAACACTTTCAATTATTTCATTATCTAATACAAGTTACACAGCACGGCACTAAACACAATTGGCATAGCGACTAGCCAAACTGTTCTCTATAAAAACTTATATATTTCTACAACGCTGATACTTCGCAAATCACAAGTTCAGTACGACTTATAAAAACAATTCTTTACTTTAACATTTAACATTTTTTCCTGACGAAAGGACTTTTCTCACATTCAGCACGTTTTGTAGTTTAACTGCATTAAGAATTTCGAACCCAGCTACATTATTCATCGCAAGCAAAATATAAACTTCATTTACATTTCCTTAAAATGTTAAGCACAACTATTCAAGGTGCATTACAGGACACTTTTCCTAGTACAATTACAGAAACCGATTCGATTATTTCCAAAACTCAGTATATGCTTTCAGAAACTGCCAGTACAGCCTTGGTCGGGGAACCTGGTGTCCAAACGCAAATGCAAATTATCATCGTTTTCAAACTTAACGCGATTATTTTTCACAATTTCAAATAGAAGTTCAGATTTGCCTTGTCACTGCTACGCGAGAGTCCAAATAACTGAGCATACTATAAGGACTCAGCTTTTTTGTAACTTTCCACGAGATTTACTGCAAACCTTTCTTGCAAACACTAAAATTTAAAGTTTCTAGGTTCCGCGGAACCTACAGATTCCCGCTAAAAACAAAGCTTAGCAAATAACCTTTCAGAACTTAGCTCTGCCCGTAAAATGTTCGATTTTGTACTTTCCTTATTTCAATTAATAGGAATTCTTATTTTTCTTCGAACCACAGGATAGAGCTTCAGCATTCTTAACAGTACGGCAGCTATGTATTTAACTTCAGATTCTGCTCAAACTCAAAACCTTGCTAGAACCTCACTTTCAACGTATTTTTTCATTCGGAGTTAGCCATAAATTGGAGAGCAGTCTGTAATTGCAAATTTTCCCTTTGCAACGCCAAGGCCGCGTGCGATAGTGGATTAAGGTACACATAAATCGAATGTTGCCACTACAAAAATAATTATTTCCATCATTCAACGCAATTTTACTTGATTCTTGTAAATTGTCAAGTGATTTCACATCAGTCTGATGAAATAAAAACCTATTAGTAACGCAGATTTCTGTGCTGACCCCCGGTCCAGCCAAGAATATAAAAAGTATGCTAAAGCATAGTAGAACACGAAAAAATAGGCTACGAGCTTTATTTATTAAACTTTTGCATGGTTTAGTGCTATTGCCAAAATGCAAAATATTTTCCGATACTTGTGTATTCTTAGTGCTAGCAATTGACGTAGAGTCTTCCTTAAATTTTGGTAAAGCTGCACTTACGTTTTGAAATTTTGACAAACCAGTTTCAATCTCGGGAACAGATACTTTGACTGAACAAATTGCCTTATGTCCGATGCTATTTTTGGCATAACTTTTCTGAAGTAACGACTGATTTTGTTCGAATATCGCTTTATTTTTGTTGTGCATTTGTCCCAAAGCAGACTGCAAATTTTTCTGATTTTTCATTATAATTTCTTGACCTTCTTTCAAAGCTTTTAGGGAAGCGGTTACAGCGCCAATTTCAGCTAACAAATTTGTGGTATTACTTTCAGCTTTCTTGTAATGCAAGCGAACATTCGCAATCCTGGCGAAAGCTCCATCTAAAGACTCAGTTTGTGAATTTCTTCTAGAAAAGTTATTTTCATTTTCAGCTGAAGGCGTACCCGCACGCCTATGAAAGCACGTTCTAGCATAGTGGCCTGGTTGCAAACAGTAATTACAAATAGGACGACCATCTGCCGTCCAACCTCCTCGATTTAGTTGTGGCTGATTATTTAGATTCCGTGGCTGTGGCCTTCGGTCCACATTACGAGAATTTGAGTACATCATATTTTCAGCCAGTATCGGGCCAGAATTTCTTGCACTAGAAAAACTTTGATCTATTTTGTTGCGTAATTCTGATAAATTTTCATTGACATATTGCTGAAATTGCTCAAACTTTTTAGCCTGAGTAATTGCTTGCAAGTGCTGCAACTTCATTGCTTCCACCACTTTACCCATTTCTGTGAGTAAAGGTTCAACTTCGGAATTAGTTTGCTGGTTTTCTGTTTGCGGAAATGAGTACGCAGCAACTGGTTTGGATGCCGGCCTCGTTAAACCTTCTAGAGCTTCAATTTGACGAGCCTTTTTTATAGCATCCCGAAAATCGATAGGATTTTGCAAAATTAACTGAGTTTTATACATAGGATTCAACCCATTTATAAAACTGTTAAAAGATAAATTCATTGCTGCATCAAAATCCATTTCTGGATACGCCTTTTGAACTAATCTTTGAATAGCATAGGCAAAATCTTGAACGCTTTCTCGAGGTTTTTGAGTTCGGCTATGAAGTTGCATGCTCGCGAGTCTTTCATACTCGGCAGGCTTAAGTTGTTCTGTGAGAGCAGCTTCTAAATGCTCTACAGTATCTTTTTGAGACGGTTCCAAATTTCTGTAAACATCGAGCGCAAAATCTCTCAAATATGCAGGAAGTACCTGTAATTGCTTGGCATCGTCCCAATTCTGGGCGATAGCCACTAATTTGAAAACTACGAACCAGTCATCTATGGACTGTTCGTCAGATTTTCCAGAAAAAGGTCTCAAAGTATCTTTAGGTAGTGAAACAGTCTCTGTCGGGCCCACCAAGACCGGTTTTTGACTTGGTATTGCCGCATTAAAAGTGCTGAAAAAGCTTTGCTTAAAAGCCAAAAAATCATCTTTCAAATTTGAAAAATCTTGAAATTCAGTGACATCCGGCAATTCTGAAATTCTCTGAGTGCACGTGGCTAACTCATCTTTCATATCCTCAAGCATTTTTGCTTGTGTTTTTATCGCTTTTGAATGTCGCTCCAGGCGGTCGCAGTCTGGGTTTTGCGGAAAAAGTTGAGATTTATTAGTATCGTCAAACCCTCCCTTTCCGTCAGCCATACAGCATAACTCGCAATGAAATTTTACGGTTTACAAACAGATATATAAACTCTCAAAGTTTCTAGAAATTCCAAAAGTTTCACTCTTCCGGGGCCAATAATTTTTTCTCGATTTTTCTGTTACTTCTTCGATCGGGAGCGTTGGTCGGTGAACCACGTGTCCGTCTCGAAATTACCCTCGTACGGTCTTGGAGATACCAGATTCGTACGTTATCAACCACGTTTGATCAGTTTCTACTCAAAATCACAACTATTTAAAACATAATTTCAACTCTAGCCACACAGTAAACTACAAATTGCAATAAAATTAACTAAATTACTCAAATTCCCATAAAAGTTTATATCCAAACTGAATCTGGGTGGGTAGATCTGGATTTCCACGGATCACTGACTAGGACGTCCCAACACTGGTCTTCCGAGGGTGAGATCGGCTGGCTGAGTTCCTGGCGGGACCAAACTTCCGGAGGAACTTGCAAGACTGGGACCGTCAGTTACTGGCAGCTGAGCGGTCTGCAGTGGCTGAGTTGTTGAGGCTGATACTTCGGCAGGCGGGCACGTCTGCTGAAAGTTTGCGGCAGACTGCTGTGACCTCTGACTCTACACGGCTCACCCAACAAAAAGGGTGGCAGTGGCTTGGTGTGTTCGTTTAAGTTCGGCGGACTTCGCTAGACTTATCTCGGCAACCACGCTCTGCTACCAATTGTGGCAAGGCAGAACTGAGAGTGTGCCAGGTAACTGGTAGCAGAACGGGAGCCGGCGCAGTGGAAATTTAACCTTTTAAACTCTCTAAGACTTCGTCAAGTGCTGGGATCGCACCCTCACACTGACTCCTAAATTTAGAAACTCTGTCAAGTGCTGGGATTTCACCCTCACACTGACTTGCGCACAAAAGTTTAACCTTCGGTCTAATTTAACGGCTTAGGTGTGAACCCGCGGCCTCTAACTAGAATTAAATCTATCCTATAACTGTGGATCGTTGCCTAGTCTAGATCTAGCGAAGTCCAAAGTCGAAGTCCGTTATTCGTTTATTTTCGTTTATTCGCACACAAGAACAGCTACACGCACCAAGCCACTGCAATTCCAATCCAAAGACAGGCAACGAAACAATTATTGCAGTCACTTTTATAGTGAGGCAAACCCCGCCCCTCAGTCACGTCTTTCCCCTTTCGGGAGCCTGTTTTCGGCTCAGTTTTTGGGTTCTTTCGCTGCTGTTCCTTCCAAAGTTGGGCCAGCTATTCTTCAAACCGAGTCGGCCCTTTTCTTCTCCCTCTTTTGTTAATGTTGTTTTGCATCTTTTTGGACTTTCAACGGAAGTATAAAAACAGTAAAAGTTCTCTGAAACATTCGTCAAAATGTCTAACTTCTGGTATTTCCTAGAATTACCGAAAAACCCTTACCCCAGCCCAATTTTCCAGCCAATAACTAGGAACACGTGCAACTCCACTTTCAGCTATTAGCAACAGTCTTATGGTAGCATAATTTCATCATTGACTTGCTCGCGGCTGCAGAAGGCAGCTTACGTAAAACAAAGCACAGAGCAACGTACATACGTAGTGTGCAGACTGCATTAGGCAGGCAACAATAGATATATAGTCAGGAATAATAATAATAATGTTTATGCTTTATTTTTGCTTTTGATTTTGTTATCATATTATTAGAGGTATTACTTAGAAGTGTAGTTAATTCTCCTCAAATTCTAGACAGAAACTAGCTAATTTTTGATTTGTGACATAAGCACATGTTGGATATTAGAGTTTAACTAAGTTTTCCAACAGCAAACTTTAAGTAAACACCCAAGGTCCACTCGGACACATCATTGGCGCCCCGAGACTAAAGAACCTCCAATGCCTCTCCGGGTCCCTAACCCAAAGCTGTACTGGCATGACCCTGCCGGTCCTGTCTAGGATTTCAGGGGCTGGTTCGCCCTATTCAACGGTTGGTTAGTGTTACAGAACATTGACAGAGCTGAGCCTTTACGTCACATTGAAAAAATAATATGCTTCTACTCACCCTTGGGACTGAAGGCATGCGAATCTTTCAGTCGAACCCCATGCTACGTCAAATTGGCGAAGTCGACTACGAACAATTTTCCGCCGCCGTTCGTGAAACATTCGAGGTCCCTGTCAATCCAGTCAAAGCTCAATTTGACTTTTTCAATCGCCGACAAGGCAGTGGTGAAACAATTGCGGAGTATTTTGTCGGCACTGCGAACGCTGGCTGCAGACTGTACCTTCTGTAATAACTGTGAAAAACAAATGTTAGCCACAATGTTGGTAGTGGGCTGCCGCAACCAGACGCCACAAGAGAAGCTTTTGACAGAGCCTGAAATCAACTTCGAAAGGTTCCTGGCCATCCTCAAAGCAGATGAATCCGCCAAAGAGGCTGCTGATCACATAAAAGGAAAACCGACATCAGTTGAGAAAGTTCAGAAATAAGAACGTCAGTCACGTATACCGGATCCGACACGATCCATGAATCAACATCCGAAACGTCCGCCCACTTCAAGACCCAAAAAGCCAAAATTTCAATTACTCTAACTACACTTGCGGCAGATGTGGACGACCTCACGGGAATATGGTGGACTGTCCAGCAAGGAACGCAATCTGCAGAAAATGTCAAAAACCGGGCCATTGGGCCGGGTGCTGCCGATCCCGTTCAGTTAACCAGGTGGTTCAAGACGAACCAGATTCTGGCGAATCTGAATCCGAGCATTCCATTAATTGCATTTCTCTGCAAATCCAAACAAACGAACTAAAACCTCGCCACAATTCCTTCATTTGTGAAATTTCACTTTCCAACGGTCACCATACTATCCCTTGCCAAATGGATGTGGAATGTGGATCAGATATTACAACCATCGCTCAGTCCACTTACAACAAACATTTCTCTTATTTCAATTTAACGCCTCTCCCCACAGGAACCCGAATAATTACTTACAGCTGGGAACCGGTGCACGGTATCAATGGAACATTCTCCACCAACGCATCATTTCAAAATTGCACGGCACAGATTACTTTCTATGTTGTTCCTGACCACTGCAAACCTGTTCTTGGAAAAGATTCAATGAAAGCCCTACATCTATCTTTTTGAACTCCCAAACGTTTGAAGTGTCAACTCTCAGCGCACCTACCAACAGTTTTGAAACTTTACTGAAAAACTATCCGAACTTAACAAAGTCTGGGATGGGAATTCATCCGTACAATCAGCATACCATTAAGCTTTCAGAAGATGCCAAACCATTCGCAACCAAAATTCAGAGTGTTCCCCTAGCACGCCGCGAACAAGTAAAGAAAGTATTTTCAATGGCAGACCAAGGAATCTAGGAACCCAGTGACCGAAGCGAATGGCAACACGGCATGGTCACGATACCGAAACCTAACGGCGACGACAGACTTGATTTGACGACAACAGATTTGACAAAACTCAACCGCTACGTGGTCCCCGATCGATATCCACTCCTTAATATAAAAGAGACATTCCTTGAACTTCACGGAGCAACCGTATTCACGAAATTGGACCTTAGCAAGGCATATTTCTGTATTGCTTTAGCGCACGAAAGCCGGCCGCTAACGACAACCATCACTCACCAAGGAGCCTTCCAGTACGCTCGCTTGCCCATGGGATTAAAAGATTCGGCCTCCGTCTTCCAAAGATGCGTGGAGAAAACTTTGCAGGGTCTACCCGGGTGCATCGACATCATGCATTACATCGACTACATTCTTGTATTTGGTAAGAACCGGCAACAGCATGACCGAAACCTCATTAAAGTCCTCACAGCACTCGATTCTAAAGTTTTCCGTCTCAATGTGTCCAAATGTCTGCACTCAAGTGCTGAAGTCGATTTTCTGGGTCATGCAATCAGCGCCAACGGAATAAGTCCAAACCCGAATCGGGTGGAACCCATAAAAACTGCCTCACCTCCAAAAGATGTGAAAGAAGTCCAACGCTTCCTTGGATTCGTCAATTATTATCATCCATTTGTTCCCGACCTCACCAATATAGCCGAACCCCTAAGACGACTAACCCGCAAGGATATAAAATTCCTTTGGAACAAAGATTGCGATGAAGCATACACTCGCATCAAAAGAATCCTAACGAAGAAGTTGCTTCTAGCCATTTTTGACCCAGAAGCACCCACAATTGTTTCAACCGATGCTTCCGGTGTAGGGTTGGGAGCCTTCCTTAGGTCCAAATGGCAAGGAGGTCCCAATTGCTATTGCGTGTCATACTCGAACCAACCACACGAAAGAAAATATGCTACAAACGAATTGGAAGCATATGCCTGCGCCTGGGCCTGTGAGTACTGGGACAAATATTTGCTGGGCAGACCCTTCACACTGCGGACAGATCACTCTGCCCTCGAAGTTTTAATTCAACGCTACAGCAGCAATAAAAAAGCTGCTAAGTTTCATCGATGGCACTAGCGTTTATCAGCTTTCGACTACACAGTAAAGCATGATAAAGGTCGAAACAACGTAGTTGCTGATTGGCTTTCACGTATCTCAACAGCCAACCTCCAGACTGAACAAACAGTGAAAAATCTAACAAACGATTTGCAGGAAACAGGAATCACTCAACAAAGGATCAAGCAACACTCAGCTAATGACAAAATCCTTCAATCCGTGATAATGTATGTCAACGAAAACTCATGACCAAAGAGACAAGACCTTCCTCAAACCATTCGACCATACTTCGCAATTCGACAAGAACTAAACCTTTGCCAGGGAATTTTGCTGCGAAGTGAAGAACGAATCATACTTCCGCAAAGCCTTCGACGAGAAGTAGTGCGCCTAGCCCACCAAGGACACCCTGGCATGGTGCGAATGAAACGCAAATTAAGGCAATCATACTAGTGTCCCAACTATAACGAAGAAATTGAGAACTACGTCCGATTATGCCATGCCTGTCAACGTAGAGATAAATCATGTCAACCAACCCCAAAAACAACCAGTAGTTTGCCCAAACCTCAAACACCCTGGGAAAGAGTAGCCATAGATATCACAGGGCCATTCTCAATCGCTCCTCATAGAGAAAGATTCGTGATAGTCCTATTGGATCATTATTCCAATTATCCAGAGTACCGTCTCCTTAATATAACAACGCCACCACAATCATCAACTGGCTCGAAGATGTCTTCACCCGCTACGGTTACCCCGCTACCTTAATATCTGACAACGGGCAACAGTTTGTAAGCGCTGAGTGTACTCACTACTTAGCTTCCAACGGAATCAAGCATTTTCGAAGCCCGGTTTATAATCTTCAAACCAATGGCCAGGCTGAGGTTTTCAACAGATATTTTAAATATGGATCACAGACATGTGAAGGCGGAGGTAAGTAGTGGAAAAACGAAGTTCGGAAGCTCATTCAAACCTACAGAGCCACCCAACCGGATGCCAGCACTCCAAGTCCTTCTGAGCTGCTACATGGATGGCCGATGAGATTGGCCTTTGAACCGGCACACCATCCACAGAGCCTTAAACAGCCCAAACCAAAGGAGCTCCCGAACAGCCAAGACCTCTCAGCCAAACATCATTCACGGCTTTTGCGGAACCGTGGACCTTTCATTCGAGGAAGTCTAGTGCTCGTGAAACGTCCTAAGGCCCAGGTGCTGAAAGGTCAGTCTACGTGGTCCAAACCACTGCGTGTCAGGGAGGTTCTGGGTGATTGGACGTATCGGCTTTCAGACGGTCAAGTCTGGAATGCCCGTAAGATGCGACGTTTCCACGTCTCTGCGGACGAAGGATTTGATGACCACCCAGTTCAACCTCCGGGGCCTGTCCTACGCAGCTCCAGTCGCCCGAAGAAGGCACCCCAGAGATACAGCCCATAAGACATTAACATTTTTGAGAAGAAGGGATGACGATATGTCCAAGCATACAAAACTGTCTGATATAGTTATGTGAGATATGTTCACATACATGTTATGATTATAAGCACATGTTGGATGTTAGAGCTTATAATCATAACATGTCTGTGAACATATCTCACATAACTATACCAGACAGTTTTGTATGCTTGGACATATCAAGAAGAAACCAGAAACCGCAATGATAATCTATACTCAAATACAGTACACAATAGAGTAAACCAGTATAGAGTTTCTGATCTGTCTAAGGGTAGATGATTGGCCTTTTCTTGCCGTGGGCGCTGTTAAATCATTATATTTATAGGATAGAGTTTATGTTGGAGAAGAAAGCATGAAAGCAAGCAATCAAAGTATGCTTATGGAAGTTAATAAGAAATATCTTGAGTCAGTGCTAATGTCGTGATGGTACGACTTGCCTTTGTCTCTAAAAGTATGTGAAACATTATACCTAATTTTGATTTGAGGAAATTCTGCGTACATATGCTAAACTCTTCACGATATATAGATAAAGTGTCAGCCAAAGCGAAACGTCGCGGACAGTAAGCAAATGTCAAGAGTGCAGAATGGATACCCCTGGGTATGAGCCTATCAAGCAGCAGAGTTAGTTCCTATGTGGAGTTCCATTAATTCAACAACATGAACTGCTTGAAATAGAGATTATTCGGCCGTCTCAGTAGCACATGGGATGGGCAAGTTACTACAGTCTCCGCTAAAGGGGGCAACAAAGACTGTACATTGAGTTTCACAAGATCAGTTGTTAATTAAACAATGTAATCAATTTCTCAAGAATGATGTATATTAGTTGGCCAGTATAGGAGAGATTTTTGAGAGCGTTGAAAAAGCGTATATGTGCCCATTCTATAAGAGAAGTGATGGGGGGGGCAACCGACAAAGGTTTACCTAAACTTGATCCATCCTAAAACTGTTTCGTCGACGGTGGCATGCCTTCTAATTACGAGTACATATCACTAAAGCGATAATTGTCCACATGCAAAGGCAAATTACGCAGTTACAATACAATGTACACAATGACAACAGTCATGCTTCAATTTCCGTTTTCAATGACTCTTTACAAACTTCTTTGCTCCAGTTGCGATCTTCTTTGCCGTCAGCGCAACCTAAACAGGATCATCTCAGATCGTTAGTGACAGACGCACTGTGTAAGGGAAGCAGGCATAGGAAAGACTGATAGCCTGATATGGGAGTTCAGCTGATGGCCCTGTGGTGTAGCGGTAGCATGTCTGTTTCCGGATAAGAAGGGCCGTGGTTCAATCCCCGGCGGGCCAATTCTTTACTTTCAATTCTGAATGAAAAGCTGAACCTCCCTCTTCCCTTCTCTCTTCTAGGCGCCTGGTTTCCTGGGTACGAGGGTGCCTGGCGCCTCCCGTTCGGGCTTGTCCTTGGCTTCTTCCTGGTCCACCAGCCCTGGTAGAAGCGCTACAACTGTAGTCCTACAATTGTCATGCTTTGTCGAAGGCTGCCGCTTCATTTCAGTGTTTGAATTTCTGAATGCCTAAGCCAGGCGTTTTAGTTGTTTTTGGCATATCTAGTCTACACTTTATTTTTTCTTTGACTGGAACTGCGTACTAAATTTTAGGTTCCCTATTGGTGCGTACATAATACACGTATTTTATATGCACGTGTAATTACAAAATTTTAGCTAGCTTTTACATGTATTTATGTATATGTATGTGTGCATTAGCAGCATATCTATCTATCTATCTATCTATATATATATATATATATAGTGTGTGTGTGTGTGTGTGTGTGTGTGTGTGTGTGTGTGTGTGTGTGTGTGTGTGTGTGTGTGTGTGTGTGTGTGTGTGTGTGTGTGTGTGTGTGTGTGTGTGTGTGTGTGTGTGTGTGTGTGTGTGTGTGTGTGTGTGTGTGTGTGTGTGTGTGTGTGTGTGTGTGTGTGTGTGTAAATATATAGACAAATATTTAAATAAAATGAATAAATTTAAACAAATAAATATATAAGTAATATATATATTTATATATGTGCATATATACACATATATACTTATATATATGCATATTGCCCGCAGGCAACTCGACAATACGAAAAAATACACTAACTGACTGATTAAAGAATCTGGCTAATACTTGAAATGGCCGAGACCGAAAAATCTACACATTAGTAATGAAGAAATTACTAAAAACATTGAAGAAATATATACACCTAGCCTGAAGAGAGGGGGGTGCACAGAGTTCATTCTTAGTCATTAGTCTTTGTCACTCTTGTACAGTCTGTCAAGCCTACAATTTTTCCGAACACAACCGCAAAGAAACCGTACCGCTTTTTGTCTAATGACAGACTAGTGCGATACGCACCAAATGGTTACCAAATTTTAGATTTCACAGTAAAAGGTTTACAAAGATCACAAAGTTTCAAGCTTTCCATGTCCAAAGCAGATTGTCAGACTTCCAGGAACATCTTGAAATAACAACTAACTTTCGGCACTCTCTGGTTTGGACCACTACCACAAACTATATACCTATGATGAAACAGTCTAAGTCCACAAAAATTAAACAACAAGTCAAAGCACTTCTCAGTTTTGAGTTTTCAAGCAATCTGTGTTTACAGTGAAATGGCGGAAAAACGTCCTGGGGCTGAACAACTGAAGCTTGAATATTTGTATGATGTGCCTTGATGGTCACCCCCACAAAATGATAGCGAGTGTATGTAAGATTGGTGTAGATGTTAATGGCAGGTTACTGTAACAGAGTCTGTTTATATTGTACAATAAATGAATTCTTCCAGGGTTACAAAATTTTTGCTTAATAATCTTGATTGCATTTTAAAATCGACAAAAATATGTAGCTTTAATGTTCAGCTGCAGTTTTGCATGGGCAATTTTCATTCTGATCGAGTAGATCCCCTTAAACTTTCAATTCTTACATAGAAAGTATGTCTTTTATTCAAAGCCAGTGCCCACAAAAAACTGGCTCCGTGATTTCCCTGGGAGCTCCTGCTTTACTAAAGATACTAATAAAGTGGCAGGTTTTTTCTTTGGCAGGGCTGTATGCCTATTCAAAAAACGTGTCACTACAGTTTGGGAACGAATTCAAACTTAATTTTGGTTCGATTGAGCCTGGGTGGCTCAATCGGTAGAGCGTCGGTCTAGTTAACCGAAGGTTGTGGTTCGATCCCCACCTCAGGCCCGAATTTTTCGGGTCTGTGGTGCTGTAGTGACAACTTTCTTTATTTCGTCTATTATCTTGAATCTTTCCACCAACAATATTAAAGGTATACTTTTTGACTGGACACTACATGGAAAAAGCACATTGTTGCTCCACATGATATATTGATTCCAAAAAGCACAACATATAGACCAAATGTTTGACTGTAGACAGCATTTGATCCAATTACCCAAAAGGCAAGGTTAAGTCCAACATTGCTTAGAACACCAGGTATGGCGACGCTAAAAGTTAGTTATAAAGTTTGGAAACTGTAAAATAATGAGAATGTGGATAGCAGGTAAGGTTAACTCTAAGCACAGAGGCGCTGGTATTTTGGAGGATTCCCTTCGCAGCAGGAATCCATCATTATCGCTTGTTAAAACTAGTACCATTTGATTCGGGTGTTTAACTGGCGCCTTAGTAATTACAAGAGTACATAATGATAAGAGTATGCCACTAGGCAAGCTGTCTCTTATCAGAGCAAAAACTATGCCCTGCCCGCTAACGGCCCAATCCCCCCACCCCCGCAAATCAGTACCTAGTCGAAACGGGGGTACGCTCACTCGCTCTATGTTTATGTGCTTAAGCTCGAACACACAAACAGTGCGTGCGCAAGCTTGAGAACACAAACATAGCGCACGAAATTCTTTGAAGTGATGGTTCTGATCTGCGGGTCGGACTTGCGGATTAGCGAGCAGAGCATAGTTTTTGCTCTGATAACATAGAGTGTGCCTATTGGCAGACTCTTATATTATGTTCTCTTGGTAATTATTATTACAATTACCCAATTTGATAAAGATCTTACATGCTTGTAGTATGCCTTATTGATGGAGTCAATGGATATCGGGCATAGTCTTGGCTGATGGAATCTGCATTTGCAGCCTCACCAAGGATAAGACCGATACCGGCAAGGCATAGTATAGGAGCAAAGGAAAGCCACTGAACAAAACTGCCGTAGTTTGTCCAACATCTGAAACAATGCTATGTGGCTAAACAATAATTCCAGTAAAATCGAGTAAAACAGGTGATAAGGGTGCAGACATAATAAATGGTTATAACTTCAAAGCATCCCAGCTGCAGGGCTAGCTGTCTTTAGATAATGTAGCCGTCCAACTACAACTAGATAACATCAAGCGCAACACACAAACATAACAAAACTATCAGCGTTCGTGTGCGTCAGTAGCCCTAGTACAATACTGTCAAAATATCGGCGGTGTGCAATTCCTACAATCTACAGTTCGTATGCAATTAGATTGTACCGAGAACAACAGAGGTTACTGTTTGTAGAATCCTCAATGCAGTCATGACCATTGTCGATAAGGGGCAAGAGAAACTAGCAGAGACAGCCGAACGAATTATTCAATTTGGCTGCTTACGAATAAATGGATGGATAAAGACGCCATCCGAACGCAGCAGATGCTCCTCCAATTGCCGCTGGGATACCTAAATAATATGTGTTAATATAGCGAATACTAAACTTGCATATACCAAGAGTACATAATAGATAAGAGTGTGACAGCAGGCAAGCTCTCTGTTATCGGCTCAAGGTACATGCTCTGCACGCTAACGACTGACCCCCCCACAAATGTGTACCCACTACCCAGTACACGTTTATGTACGCTCACTCGCCGTATCTTTACGTGTTAAAGCTCGAAAACACAACACCTGCGTGCGTCAAATTTGTGTCTGCTTCGAGCTTTAGAACGCAAAGATAGCGGGAGAATTTCTTTGAAGTGAGCATACACGTTTGTGGAAGGGGGGGTGCGGGGGGTCAGCCGTTAGCGTGCAGAGCATGTACCTTGAGCCGATAACAGAGAGCTTGCCTGCTGTCACACTCTCATATATCATGTACTCTTGCATATACTGAGTACATTGAATTACTAAATCAGACAGAGCTTGATAATTTCACAATTGGTAAACTGCCAAACGGCTTCGTAAATAGTGCCAGCTCCAAATGAAAATATATCAATCTCCTTTTCAGTGGCATGTGCAGTTTTTTACAGCCACTTCACCCCAGTCGGGGTAGACCTAGCTTAGAACGTAGATATTTTTGAGGGAAGAGCGATGTGACACTTATTGATACACCAATTACCCGAGGTGTTCTGTAACGGATCAAGGTGACACACGGTCAACCTTTCCGTTGCTGGCGGCTGTAGCTAGCATAGCTACCCGTCAGGCTTTGTATAACATCATCATGGTTGGGGAAACTTTTGGCAAGTCACGTATCTCCCCCAACGTGTACGTATGGGATTGGGTGGGTTCCCCCCTTGGGAGCTACGTGATTGGGGGAAATTCTATCCACTAGGGGGCGCTCGTGGGAGGGTTCAACCCAACACTCGCTTCCTCCCATTAGTCTTGTATATTTCTGTTGTTTCGAACGCTTGTGTTATTTACTCTATTCTCTCCCTCCAATTACTGTGTATTATCCCCAATTAATTTTTCTCCTTGTAGATCTCCCCCGGAGCTACTGGTGCGTTGGCTGACTCCTATCAGTACTGTAAGTTGTTTGTTTGTTTGTCTGCTTGAGGGTTCAGCCCATCTTATTATATTATTATAATAACTTGTTGTTTCTTCCTGATTAAACTGTATTTTGTTAGGTTTAGCATTTCACTGAGCTCCTGCTAGGTAGGTAGTCTTATTTTGAGTGAGTGAGAGGACGAGTCATCTCGCCCTTAAGGTAGGATTATTTACTGCGTATATTGTCTGGCGAGGCTGTCCCGACCGTCTCTTGAAGTCGGTTCGTTATCCATCTGTGCCACGGTCTCCGCGTCCGCTACGTCTGGGCGTGGTAACGGTGTTAGTACGTAAGAGAAACTTACTAGCTCCGCTACGTTTAGGCTGCCAGGAGCTCAGGGATTTCTTGCCTGAACCCCTTCGCCAAAATCTTCAAATTTCTCTTGCAATTTTTGTGTAATTTCGTTGGGGTTCCCTCCGTAGTTCTTCGCCTTCAGCGCACAAGTTTTTCCAATTTTCTTAGGTAGGTACTGCCCCTAGGGTCAAAAATCTGAAAATTTCTAGGGTTTCCTAGAAACTTACTAGCCCCGCTACAGTTCTACATGGCTCTCAAAATTTTCATTACGTCATCCATTGGTACTGACAGAGGACCACCCCTTAACAGCTTCGGCACAAGCTGTGGACGTGACATCCACTTATAGCGCAGAAAGAAGCCACTGCGCAAAGAGGCTCGAATGTGCAACAAGTTTTGTATTTACCAGCTGGACATAAGCTGGTTAGATGTAATACCATTCTCAGAATATCCATACGTCCATTTTGTTAAACGCTTACATAGTCGTTCCCCTCATTCCTTATGTAGAACTTTCAGAAAGCAATTAACCTCAAATTAATAAAATGCAATCCTATCATACCCCATCCAAGGAGTGTGGCATACACTAAAGGAATCAAGTAAGCAAAGGTGACCACATTTGTTCCGGATGCATAAACATATAGACCCTCAATTGCTAAGAAGCCAAACAGGTGAGTGAATAATGTCTGCAGTGAAATTCCACAGAAGGCACACAACCACTGAAATTAATTCCAATTATAGCATAGCTAGCGCAGAGTGCATTTCACGTTCAAACAAATTGCAAAACAGAAGGCTAATTTGTCTACGCATCTTTACCAGAACTTTACTTTCAATTGTTGCTACACACTAGCTTATTGTCAATCCAAAACCCATTCTTTAATTCAACACGCTGGATCTCATGGTTTCTGAAGGTTTGGCTCTGTGTGTGGCTCTGTGAGTTACTCGACTTAAAAACGTTGCAGTGTTCGGTTAAAACAAGAGCAATACTAGGTAGCGTACAGTGACTGATAGCTCCTTAATATAGCCCGCAGTAGTATAGTAAGGGCATTTCGCACCTCACTCCGGGAGTCAATGACCTTTTGACCTTTCCTTCAGTTTTCATGTACTTAAGCTTATTCTAAACTACACCAATCTCTCTCTTTCCGACCCTCTGAGTTCTTCCCCCGGGGCTTGGGACCCGGCGTCGGTCCATTACCGGACACCTACCTAATCTGTACACAATACCTAGTCTAATCTAATCTACCTAACTACCTAATCTATTTTCATACCTTCTATTTACAGTAACCTACCTACCTAACCTAATCTCACCCAGTCCGGCGCATGCAATGTTTTTGTCTTTTTTAATAATTTATGACTTAGTTTTGATCTATATTTTGTTTCTTTTTGTTCATTTTTTGTTCAAATCATGTTCATTTTATTCAACTCCACTAAATTGCCGACTTTTTTTACATGATTTTTGATGAATTTGTACTAACTAGACTTCTGACATAATTTTCAACTTCAAGGGTTTATATACTCTTCGTGCAGCATCAGGCAATCAGGTTTCATAAAATTTTTATTAGGTGATTTTTCAACGGTCCATAACTTTCTTAATCCTGAGCCGATTTTAATGAAACAAACACCGTTCGATTCCTCTCCTCGAGCTCTACAAGTCTAGATCCAACGCACTTAGTTTCAGCTAAATAAGCATAGGTTAACGCGGGGGGGAATTTTTTAGCAAAAATGTCTAATTTTTCAAGAAAATCGGGCAAAATTTTGAAATTTTTTTAAAAATTGAAGTTTTCTTGCAAATTTTGATAACAAATTGCAAATTTTAATAAAATTAGTGTTAATTTTTCGAAAACTTTCGCAAATTTATTGTTGAGGTACAAGCCCCCCTGAAAATTTTTATTCAAGGTACAAGCCCCCTCAAAATTCTCTGGGGACAAGCCCCCCCAGGACCCGACCCTATGTTAATGTATGTAAATAAGGATTTTTATAATTTTTGGTGCAGCATCATCCAATCAGGTTTCATAAAATTTTTATAAGGAGTAATTTTTGATCGCCTATGGCTTTCTATCCTCTTATTCGATTCTTGTTAAATAACGTATTTGCTTAGCTACCTAACTTCTCTACCTGCCTACGTACCTAAGCTATTTGACCTATCCACCTACCTAAGCCCAGTGTTCTATGTATTTTTATGTGTTATTTGTATTTTATATTTTATGCACACATTTTCAATAAGATATACAATTAGCCCTGAAGAGGACTGTTGGAGCAGAGATGGAGGCGAAGCTTGGTTCCCAGGGTTTGAGCAAGGTTGTCGGTAAGTGGAATTTGTTTGTGGTCAACCATCCGAAGGTCTACCAAATCGGGTCCTTCTAAAACTCCCAAAAATGGTAATCCAAAAGTTCCTTTAAATTTAATAGTAGCCGATCTTCCATCCTCGATAGCTTTTTCCGGGGTGAAGTAACTTGGCGCACTGTAGTCCCAAATTTCCACCTCATTACTTTGAACACTGAACCAACACCACCAATACATTTTCGAGAGAGCTTTTGAAACCGACCACTCGCGACGACAGCAGGAGTCAAACTGACAATCTCCCAACATTTCGCCCGTTTATATAGATATTTGAGTTAGCTAATAGTTGCTTGGCTTAACAATAGTTTGACCGTTTGCACAAATTGGTATTATATGTTTTCAGTTTTCTTACCTATTCATTCAACCCACCTACGTAAGTTCTGGGTCACTCCTTCTTTACACCAATCTTGCTCCGAGCATATTTTTCCTAATGGTTGGGAAACACCGGTTGGGCGCTGTGAAGGTTTTGAACATGACGTTGTAGGTTGAACGCCCTGGTAAACGTCAGACCACAAGTGCCACACTGGTATGGTTTGTAATATTCACAACTAGACATGTTTGTTCTGCTTGAGTTTCAATATGCGCTTTATAGACTTGATGTCGCTGTGTCCTTGTTGTCTGTGCTTTTATTGATTTCGCTTGGTGCTTTTATATACTTTGTCTATCGTGCTTTTATTGATTCTGAGTCACTCCAAACCTACTCCGAGCCAACACCGAGCATACACTGAGCATACACCGAGCCTTGTGAGTAATGTTGGGATAATGTTCGAGTAATGTTGACCAAGGTCAGAGAACAACTTCTGCTTTTATTGAATTCGGTCGATGCTGTTATGTGTTTGTATGTACAATTTCTGTTTTTATTGTTTCACAGTACTCGAAGTTAGCCATGTCTGGATTGGTGGGTACTGTGAATCAATAAAAACAGAAATCTATATAAACGGGCGAAATGTTGGGAGATTGCCAGTTTGACTCCTGCTGTCGTCGCGAGTGGTCGGTTTCAAAAGCTCTCTCGAAAATGTATTGGTGGTGTTGGTTCAGTGTTCAAAGTAATGAGGTGGAAATTTGGGACTACAGTGCGCCAAGTTACTTCACCCCGGACAAAGCTATCGAGGATGGAAGATTTAAAAGTAGACGGCTACTTTTAAATTTAAAGGAACTTTTGGATTACCATTTTTGGGAGTTTTAGAAGGACCCGATTTGGTAGACCTTCGGATGGTTGACCAAAAACAAATTCCACTTACCGACAACCTTACTTAAACCCTGGGAACCAAGCTTCGCCTCCATCTCTGCTCCAACAGTCCTCTTCAGGGCTAATTGTATATCTTATTGAAAATGTGTGCATAAAATATAAAATACAAATAACACATAAAAATACATAGAAACACATCGAATTAAAACTGGGTTTAGGTAGGTGGATAGGTCAAATAGCTTAGGTACGTAGGCAGGTAGAGAAGTTAGGTAGCTAAGCAAATAAGTTATTTAACAAGAATCGAATAAGAGGATAGAAAGCCATAGGCGATCAAAGATTACTCCTAATAAAAATTTTATGAAACCTGATTGCCTGATGCTGCACGAAGAGTATATAAACCCTTGAAGTTGAAAATTATGTCAGAAGTTTAGTTAGTACAAATTCATCAAAAATCATGTAAAATAGTCGGCAATTTAGTGGAGTTGAATAATATGAACCTGATTTGAACAAAAAATGAACAAAAAAGGAACAAAATATAGATCAAAACTAAGTCATAACTTATTAAAAAAAGACAAAAACATTGCATGCGCCGGACTGGGTGAGATTAGGTTAGGTAGGTAGGTTACTGTAAATAGAAGGTATGTAAATAGAGTAGGTAGGTAGGTAGATTAGATTAGACTAGGTATTGTGTATAGATTAGGTAGGTGTCCGGTAATGGGCCGACGCCGGGTCCCAAGCCCCGGGGGAAGAACTCAGAGGGTCGGAAAGAAAGAGATTGGTGTAGTTTAGAATAAGCTTAAGTACATGAAAACTGAAGGAAAGGTCGAAAGGTCATTGACTCCCGGAGAGAGGTGCGAAATGCCCTTACTATACTACTGCCCGCAATATACTGGGAATACTTTTTGAAGATAGGGTTCTCTGCGTGTCAGCATATCACTTGGCATTTAGCCAAAACAGACTGTTTACAACTTGATTCAAGAAACCCGCCCAGTAATAATTTTATATTGCTATGCTGCTGAAAAATAACACTCTTTGCAATATAAAACTCTGATGCCATGCAGTCAATCTGACAGAGTATAGCAGCATCACGGATTATAGCCTGAAATATATGTAATCTTACTTTTTCCAAAATAAGCAAGACTGTTGGTGTTTAAGCTTTGTTTTCACATTATTTAATAAAATAATATATTTTTACACGGTAAAAATGGGTTATTTTAGTAACAGTAACATAGCAATTTTCTACTGTGGGATCTGGTAGCTCAAATTACAGAATTTAATTTGTCAAGAACGTCGGCTTTGGCAAAATATCAGTTTGGTATGCTAATTACACCGATAAATATGAGTATGAACAAACTCACTTCTGTTCAGTTTTCGAAATTATATTGTTTTAGCAGGTTTAATACACAGGGAGCCCCCAACCAATTTATCGATAGTTAACAATGGACTGGCTGGCTGGCTGGCTACGTATGAATATCAAAATAACAATAAGCATTTTGCATACTCAATTAGTAAAGACTTCGTTGACTGATTAATTCGTTATATTGCATTACCTCTTCATTACTCCGCCTCAGAGACAATAAAATGACATGAGCCGCTATAAATGCAATTTCTTCAAACATTTGCACTATCCCATGGTAGTTAAAGTTACTAAAACACAAAATGCCGCGACCAGTGATTGAGAACATCACAAAAATTCATGATCGTTTCAATATCGGTGTGCACAAAATAAGAGCTAGAAGATCTAAAAGTAGTAATAGTAGGACCGACCATAGCTTTTCTGCTAGGTTAAGAGCAAGGTCAATTTTTAAGCAGATTTACAGGGGACTGCGCTAAAGATGTTAATGTCTAGCTGTGGAGTAGTGGGAGTCTAACTACATTCGCATTCAAATATAGGGCATAGCATTCTGATATCCCACTGCTATTCTTAAACTTATTAGGTGCAGTCCAGGTAGGCCCGCATATAACTGGTTGCCGATGACCCCGCCACACATTTAGCTGGCTAAATTTAGCTTATCTCTTTCGCCACTAAGAAGCTCAGGCTCCTAGTCTAAAGAATTCCACACCAAAATTACTCGGAATAGATGCAATAAAATTGTTGAACTCTGCTCTGAAGCAGAGCAATTATGCTCTGACCCCGCCACACTCTCCACGTGAGTCACTTTACGCAATGATGGTGATCTCGAGCTAGTCTAAGTTAATGCGCTAGAACCCTCGACAGGTGTTTTTAGCAAAATAAGTATCTATTCAATGATTCATTCTATAAATAAATTTAAACAAGTCTAACTGAAGATATACTGGAGTGATCTATAAACGATATATGCTTACAACTACGAAAGCAGGACATGTCTTGAAGTAATCAAATCGCTTTTCGCACGACCTTTCGTGCTTAAGTCAGAAGATTTACCATAGCGGTAGTTCCGTACCGCCGAGTAGATGCAGGAGTGAGTGCGGTCATCAGATCATGGTACACAGTCGGAAGGCTAGTGACAGAACCAACAAACCTTTCCTCACTGGCTCAGTGACCTAGGTTATCCATTAGCTGTAATTTCTGCACGGACAGTTGCGAAGATACGTGTTGAATTATGTTTTGAGATTGAGAAAGCGGGCGAATATCGCTGATTTTAGTCCAGGTTTAAGGAGTATGTGCTTATGAAACCTAATGTCGAGTATTAAACCCTGGTACCAAATTCACGAGTCTACAGACCAAATTCTTATTGAAGGTGTATGATGTTCAAATTTCTAAATTAAATGACGTTGCGTGCCTTTTCTGCGAAGGTAAACCTAAGTTCGACATTCAATTAGAGTAGATTGAATAATTGGTCCTCATATGAAAGAAACCCGGTCGTATACTATAAAGGCAGCAAATAATAAAATGGGCTCACTTCCAATAAACTGGGGCATAAAAGTAGTCTCTAACAGAATGGCAGAACATTTACGACCCGACCTACCACACAACATTTGCAAACTGGTTGCTGTTTGACCTTTTTAAGAACCCTATGAATGACTCAATTTTCAGCCTTGAAAATAACTAATCCTAAATTTCATACAACGTTCGCTTCCCTCTTCTATGTCAGATAAACGAAATACACAGATTACAACTAATATTCCACACTGGAATATGTGTTACCTACGGTGTTTTGCTTCTTACCATGACAACAACTGTAGGCCAAGCACGCCAGAAACTAAACCAATGGACCAGGTACAACCAAGGATTTGTAACACTTGCGCAATTAAAGCTTCTGTGTACGACATTGGTGTTGGGGCTCTCTAAAGAAGCAATAGACGTAGAAGTAATCTGGACAAAATTTTTGTGGTCACTTGGGCAGTGACTTGCATTTGTCGATTAGCCATAACGTTAGATTCTTTCAGATGCTTCATCTAATACAAAATGTTTCTGTTGATTTAAATAACAAATGACAAACAAATCGGTAAGAAAAACCATAAAAGCAATAAATTTTGTACAAGACTTTCCATTTCCAAAACATATTTACATCTAACAACTCCTGTGGCACTCAAACATTTCATCAACTTTGAAACTAAAACTATTTAGGATTTAAAATGTTAGGATTCAA
Source organism: Trissonchulus latispiculum (assembly GCA_030248195.1). Classification (NCBI taxonomy): domain Eukaryota; kingdom Metazoa; phylum Nematoda; class Enoplea; order Enoplida; family Ironidae; genus Trissonchulus; species Trissonchulus latispiculum. Next base: position 86,566 of record JASAND010024302.1, read on the forward strand.
TTACTTTTTTAATCAAAAACAAGTAAACTACTATGAGGACATTTGAATGCAGGAACTGTATGGCAAACCTGTTTTGACAAAACCGATTCATGACAATTTAAGGTGGTGATTCCTTTTGGACACATGGTTAAACCTTTGACGGTTAAAATCAAGATGAAATTTGATGAAACTTTCCAAAATAAGTTCTTTTAGCATTCTAACACCCTCCGCGCAATCCGGCTTCAAAACTTTGATTCAAAAATCGCCCGTTCAGAGCGAATTTTGCCGATTTTTTATATTTAGACAGTAGGTGCATAGCTGCGACTATACTCATTCGAAAGATCTTGTCGAGCTCCACATTTTTGCCTTTTGAAGTCCCTTTCTAGCTTTTCTCTATAGTGAGATATGGCTGATTTTCTTATTTTGGCGTTAAAAACTTGTCATTTTTGCAGAAATCAATAATCGCCATTTCTTGAGCTACGCAAGCCGTAAAATTAAACTAAGGGTGGCAATTTGAAGGTCTCATTGAGGCCTATTATTCGTGGCATTGTAGTCTTCTAAATGCTATCCCGTACGCTGTTATCATAGAAAACGTGGTTTTTACTAAAACATGACCAAATTTTTTCCAGCGATTGTGGAGCATTCACTATGCAAGCTAGAGGGTTGCCACTTACTGGACGTGTTTTACACAAGAATACCCAGGGACGCTTTTTTGGTTGCCCCGATTGCTGCTTTCTAGCTAAAGTGGTCGCTTGCCAAAGTTGGGAAAAGTAGGCAAAATCCAGGTTGCGCTTACATTTTAGCTAATTTCTTTCAAAGAGCGGTTTCATAATAATTAAAATAGGGTCCCCAGCCATTTAATAGTGGAAGCGAATGAAGGGGGGTACGCCTCATGAAAAAATTTACGTTAGTCTGCAAAAAATCTGGAAGATTAAATTACTTCGAAAATGCACCAAAATAATTTGTAATAACTAAAGCTAGGTTCACTATAGTCATTAGAACGAGAAAAATGTTAAGCTCCATTTTGATATAAAAATGGTACTTAGCTCCAAGGAATGAATGAGTAATAAGGGTTCAAAGTTGATGTTTCCAAAAGAAATCACCACCTTAAATGAGATTTGTAAACAAACATGCAGCTCTTACTTTAATAAAAAATTTAAGTTAAAACTGAACTCAAAACCAAATTTTATCAATTAGCTAAGTGACATTGTCTATTAAGCATGCTTTTTTATATACTTCTCTCTTCTAAGACGCTCCTAAATAGTTTCCTATGGTTTCCTAAGGCCGCTCATAAGTGCCCAATTAGGAGTATGCTCTGAAACACCTCTGAATTCAATATGTAACAGCGATATTGTTTCTGCCACAAATACTAAACACTACATTCAAAGGGTATCACACTCTTCAACATTTGCTTTTCGTCAAACTTTGACAAACGTTAAAATATCAATGCACAAAGTGTAATTACTCAAAGCGACATTAACTTTTCTTGCACAACCGGTTTCGGGTTCTCGCACCCTTCGTTAGGTGGACTCTGTGCCTACAGCACTGCAAAATATTAGAAAAAACGGGAAGGTGGGTTACAAACATATTGATTTGGATACTGCCAATTGTAGGTACGCAGTAATACATCAGCCGAAATCAATAAAATTTTAAACCCTGAAAGCTATGCTTCACAACCTGATTCCTATTATCTTTGTGAGTTTTAAAGTTTACCGGATAGACAAATCTGTTTTCGGTTTCCAAATACTGAGGCAATGCTCGAGCAGGCTTTCCATTGGAAGAAACGTATTTGTCCATTACAGGTGCTCGTTCGCCTTGCCAGAGATCCAGTTCTTTTTCTAGCTGGAGCGATACGATGGGATCGATGATTTTTGGAGCTGGAGGCAGATCACTTTCATCATAATCCTTTGTTATTTTACCGGCATAGTAGCCAGCTGCAAAAACTTTATCTCGGATCTTTCCACTAATGTTCAAAACATTCTAAAATTCAAATACTAGTGGAACATGTATTGTAGCAGCACCTAAAGTAGTCATTTAATATCATACGTAAGCAGTTTATACCATTCAAACTGTCCAGTAGCCCTGCACAAAATTTCAAATTAACGAAAACTATAAAAGTAGCAGGAATGGGTTTCCGCTGAGTTCGTGTAGCAACTGGTCTTCTATGGACGAAGTGTCGTAAAACAAAAGAAACCTTTTTCACAACTTCTAACTTCGTTTTGCAGCATCATAGCAAATAGACAATACAAGAAGAAATGGAGATTTGTGGAAAAATGCGGAATTACTAAATATGCATCAGCAGACTTTGCTTCTTGCTTCTTCAATTCCTGCCTACATGCCGTGCTACAAGCCGAACTAGATAAATATGAATTGTCAAAATGGTCACTCGTAATGTAAAACCGCTCTTGTGATTTTAATGACAAAGTAATAAAAGCAGGAGATAATAATTGCAACTTTGCTGGCTAAAAGCAAAAAGAATTTAGAAAATAGACTAAGAATAATTCCCTTTGATGTTATTTCCAATAAAGCGGGAAAACCAGGTGAAGTACTAATTGGATTTAAATTAGACGAGTAGGGCCAATTTCTGTTTGCAGCTTTAACGACTCCGGGCTCTCCAAGCCCTGTTCTGCTGTAGTTTGGTGTACCAACAATAATGTTTACAGAAGACGTCCAATTTGTGGCATATCTTGTTGTCAATTCTTGCGTCGAAGCAGTCGACTTAGGTAATAGCTGTTCCTGTATCGATGTGATATGATACGAGGTTGTGAATATGCGTGACATTGAGACGTCGGCTCGAGATATCAAAGTCGGTTCTTTTGACGTGAATGGTGGTTTTGCTGCTTTTGGCATGGATGTAGTGGTAGTCTCCGATAATATCGGTGATGCTGATGTCAATTTAAATATTGTGGATACAGAAGATCTAAATGTGTTTAACTTTAACGTTGTGATTTGAACTTTGGACGGCATTAAAGAAGAACTTAAAATATGGGACATTGACGACGTCGCATGAGTTGATGTTGTCGTCTTTAGCGAAAAGCTTGTGGGTGGCGTCAGCAACGTGCGCATAGTGTGAACAGATGATTCAACCGATGTGACTGAGGTTTTTACTGATACCGGTACTGTCGATATGGATGATTTCAAAGACAAAACTGTAACAGAGGGTGATATTGATATTGCATATAACGCTGTCTTTGTCAGGGAACTCGTCAAGGGAGTCATTGTCATTGCCGTAAATAAAATTTTCATGATGGGCGATGCCACTGACCACGCAGCGGTACTATGCCTTGGTGCTATTATTAAAGTCGGTGCTGATGAAGACGTTGTTGATTCTGCTTTCAACGCTGATATTTCTGTTGAAGCTAATATCAGTAACGGCGACAGTGTTGATGTTTGTATCAGCGTCAGTGTTGATGTTGCTGGTGTAAAAGTTGTAGAAGTTGATGACGACGTTGGCGTTAATTCTGCTGTCGTTGCTGATGGTGTTGTCAATGTCAGCGTAGATGTTGAAGACCTAGACGCTGAAGTCTTTGTGGTCGCTGGCGTCGATTTTGGTGTTGACGCCAATAGCAATATAAATGTCGCCACAGGTGTCAATATTGATGTTGTTGTTGTTGCAGCTATCGTTGATATGGATGATCCATCTGAAGTTAATAACAGCGTTAGAGTTGATGTTGGCGTTGCAATCGATGTCGATGTTAAAATTAACGAAGTCGATGTCGATGAAGGTACCAACGTCGATGTAACTGTAAAAGTTGATGTCGATGCTGATGTTGACGTTGATGACGACGTTGATGTGGATGTGGGTGTCGTTGTCGTTATTAGTATTGATGTTGATGTCCGTGTTGACGTTGGTGTCAACGTCGAGGATATTGACGTTGATGCTGTGGACGTTGATGTCAACATTAATGATGTAATTGATGCCAAAGGCAATGTATCTCCAATTGCTGTTATAGTTGTTGATGATGATGTTGAAGTTGATATCGATGTCGATGTCGATGTTGATGTTAAAGCTGATTTTGACCTTGATGTGTATGTCCTGGTTGAAGTTGACGTAGTCGTTGATGTGGATGTCAATGTCAATGTTGATATGGGTAACGTTGCAGTTGGCGTTGACGTCGATGTCGATGTCGGTGTCGGTGTCGATGTTGATGTCGGTGTCGATGTCGGTGCCAATGTCGATGTCGAAGTTGATGTTGTTGTTGACGCTGATGTTGCCGTTGATGCCAGTGTCGATGGCGATGTCGATGTCGATGATGAAGCTGATATTGTCTTTGATGAGGATATCGATGTTGAAGCTGATGTTGACCTTGATGTCGATGTCGAGGTTAAAGTTGATGTTGTCTTTGATGTGGACGTCGGTGTCAACATTGGTATGGATGGAGTCGGCGTTAATGCCGATGCCGATTTCGATGTCGATATTAATGTCGTTGTCGATGTAGAAGTTGGTGTTGTTGTTGATGTTGAAGCTGATGTTGTTGACCTTGATGTCGCTGTCGAGGTTAAAGTTGATGTTGTCTTTGATTTGGATGTCGATGTCAATCTTGATATGGATGACATTGTAGATATCGATGTCGAGGTCGATGCTAATGTTGAAGCTGGTGTTGACGTTGACGTTGATGTCGATGTCGGTATCGATGTTGATGTCGACGTCGATATTGTTATTGAAGTTGACATTGACGTTGCCGCCAATGTCGATGTTGATTTCGATGTCGATGCTAATGTTGAAGCTGATGTTGCCGTTGACGTTGACGTCGATGTCGGTGTCGATGTTGATGTCGAACTTGATATTGTTGTTAAAGTTGACATTGACGAGGCCGCCGATGTCGATGTCGATTTCGATGTCGATGCTAATGTTGACGCTGATGTTGATGTTGACGTTGATGTCGATGTCGAGGTTGACGTTGATATCGTCGTTGATGTGGATATCGATGTTGATTCAGAAGTTGATGTCGATGTTATTGTCAGTGTCGATGTCGACGTCGATGCTGATGTTGAAGCTGATGTTGATGTTGTCGATGGTGAAGGTGATGTCGATGTCGGTATCGATGTTGATGTCGAACTTGATGTTGTCGTTGAAGTTGACGTTGACGTTGCCGCCGATGTCGATTTCGATGTTGATGTTAATGGCGCTGTTGATGTCGATGTCGATGTTGAAGCTGATATTGTCGTTGTTGTGGATATCGATGTTGATTTTGAAGTTGATGTCGATGTTGACGTCAATGTCGGTATCGATGTCGATGCCAATGTTGAAGCTGATGTTGATGTTGACGTTGGTGTCGATGTCGATTTCGACGTTGATGTCAATTGCGATGTCGATGTTGAAGCTGATGTTGTCTTTGATGTAGATATCGATGTTGATGTCACAGTCGATGTCGCCGTCGATGTTGATGTTGAAGTTGATGTTGTTGATGTCGATGTTAATGTCAGCGTTGTTGTGGATGTCGAAGTTGATGTCGATGTCGATGTCGACGTCGTTGTTGAAGCTGATATAGTCTTTGATGTGGATATCGATGTTGGTTTTGAAGTTGATGTCGATGTTAATGTCACAGTCGATGTCGCCGTCGATGTTGATGTTGAAGTGGATGTTGTTGCTGACGTTGATGTCGATGTCGCGGTTGATGTCGATGTTAATGTCAGCGTCGTTGTGGATGTCGACGTTGTTGTTGAAGTTATTGTTGACGTTGATGTCGATGAGGATATCGATGTTGAAGGTGATGTTGACGTGAGTGTCGATGTTGATGTCGATGTTGATGATGTTGTAGTCGAAACGGTCATCCTACAATCCCTCCCTTGGAATGATCCCACAAATCCACCACCAGCAGAGCCATCTAAGCATAAAACCGAGCATACAAGCCTCAATGTGTTGTTGAGTGTGGACAACATTAGCATTCAACTCACGCATGCTATCAATCGACTCGCCCCGACTTTGTCCAATTGTGGAGTTTACAACTTTACAAGTAGAGCAAATCTTGAGAGGAGTTTACCCCCCCCCCCCCAAAAAATTCCAAAATTTGAAGGGGTCCACCCAATACGGGCTACTACAGGTTTGCCCCGACTTTGTCCGATTGACCTACCTTTTGCACAGACATAGAGCATGGGCGTGCTCAAAAAATATCGGGTACTGAGATCTTAGCCGTCCCCTAGATTTGTGCAGCCGTCGCTTTTTTGTGCCCGACCCCCCATTTTTCACTACTACCAATATATTTGATTAAAACTTTCTGCTGACTGACTGACCACAGCTTCAACGTAGCCATTTTGCATAGTGGTTTGCCAAATGTGTCTCCATCTGCAGAAAAATACTAGACGGTGTATCTTATCTGCATCTGAGAGAATTGATGTTTGAAGTTGAACTTCCGCCAAAACTTTAAAAAAATTTTGGCTAACGGACAGAAAGTTTTAATTTTGGTGGAAGCTATAAGGCTGCAATTTGGCATATACAGAGGCCCTATAGGTGTACTCATTTGTGCCAAATCATACTAAATTCTGCCGACTGAAAAGGTTTTTAATGTCAACTTGAGTCTTTAAAAATTGCCAAAGTCGCCATTTTCGGTCTCGTGTTATTGTATGTCTACGACCCACCATCAAATCAGTACCTGGTGAAAATAGGAATTTGCTCTCTTGCATATTGTTTATGTGTTTACTTCGAAAGTATTAACAGTATGGTCATTTACTTTGCGCCTGCAAGGATTTATTGCGCAAGACAGTGCAACAATGTATTTGAAACGTTGAGACAATTTGCGGAGATCATGGATTGCGAACAGTAAATAGGTTTTAGCATGCCTTGTAGCATACTCTTGATGTTATTCAAATTTGTCACCAATATGTGTGCAGGAAACTGAACCGAGAAAATTCTCGCATGCTTAGTGCTTTCATTGATTTTGCGAAGTATTGAGAAAGATATATATACATACGCTACCGTATTAGAATTTACGCAGGCGAAACTAAACTATTTCGTTTATGGGGAAGTTTACGTCAAACCCACAAATTTGATGTTCGTTCTCAGTGTTAGATGTTTAATTACCCGCTCCAACAGACTCGCCCCGATGTTAAAAAGTGTTCAGCGAATTCAATACGTTGTAATTTACCAGGAAATCAAGTAGTAGAAGTTGGCATGGATTTTCGTAAGCCTAAATGGGCTGACACGAAAGCGTTCCCTGAAACGTCACCACAGTTTTTGAATTAATTTAAACTTGGTTCGATTGTGTCTGATTGTGTCAAGATCTAAGTTGACCTAGATCGCCAAAGGTTATGGGACCGAACCTAAAATAGTCCCGAATGCTTTGTTCGGAGGTGATGTAGTGGCACACGTTGGTTTCGTTTGTTCTTTCATAAGTTTAGTCAACAGTTTACGTCAGCTTGGGGATGAGGGTTATTTCCCTCAAACAGGTATGTTTCGGAGTTTAAGAGAGCTCCTTTTGTCCGTACCAGAAGTGAGGCAGCGAGCTCTTTTCTATAAGGTAGTCGCCGCTAATCAGTCGATCTTCTTTCTTCGCTAATTCTTCGAAAGCCTGTGCATTTTTCAACCTCTTGATGCTATCGCAATAAAAACTACTCCGTTCGGCGCAGTCGGGAAACAAAGTATCAAACTTGATTTTTGCCCCGGCTTCCACTGCAGCAAAGCTGTCTGAGGTAATTGTCAAAAGGATACTTCAGCTGCGGCCAATTACAGCGCTTGATATAATCAGTTCTCAGTCCCTCTGGTGCTAGTAGACAATCGAGTCCAAGTACAGCACTAATCCACTGTTTGTGCTGCACATTGTGAACCTTACGCGGACATTTACTGCAAAACGCCATTGTCTTCCATGACAACAAGCTATCAATTGATTTCAAGTTTATCTCAGACTCAATGTTTTATTTATCTTTAATTTATTTTTATATATGTATTTCATGTTTTACTTCATTTCATTCAAGTAACATTTCCAAATTGATCAAACCAATGAATATGTTTTGCCGCTTGGAAGTTAAAGAATTACTGCTGCAACTGCCCGAGTCACTAAGGGGATAAGAGTGGCCAATCGTTCAAGTCCTCCCTACAGATCGAACAAGATGCATGCCCTATCACCGTCAGGAACAAGCTTTAGGAAGAATTTACCCAGTTTACTTGAGTTCTGAATTTAGCATATTCCTATTCCGTGTACTGTGAGCATTTATTTTACGCGTATTGCTCAGGAATTCAGGAATTAAAAAAGGCTGGATTTCAAATACGACTTACCGCATTGACAAAATCTTGTATATTTGACTTCAGGATTTTTCGAACACGAAGACGCACAAGACGAAGTGTCAGCTGTTGTACAACTTGCTCCATAAACAGCATAAAAAGGTTCACCGTCACCACAGGTTGTGCCGTTTGAGGGACATCCTGCATATTGGGTGTTCGCCAATTCTTCCATTTCAATTAGCTGACCGGACGGTCCCATGGCATTTATTAAATCCGTAGCGCAGGTAAAAGTACCGTCTAGTCGCAAGCATGCTTCGTCACAGTTATCACCCGTCAACCCATATATGTAAACACCTTGACCAGAATCAGTAGAAGGTATGGTGCGAGTTGCTTCGTAAAGTCCCTGTTCTAAAGTAGGACGTGTCTGTCAGAATAGCCAATGAATACACAAAATACATAGCAAATTCAAGACAGATTTGAGTGTGGAAAACGCTTAAATTTTGGTGAGCAAAAACTTACTGGATGGTTTTGTGCTTATCTCGCTGAAGACAAAGCGTATAAAAACAGTTGTGTTCATCAGTATGTAATTACTATTAACTTATTAATAAACACCTTAGTGATATTCCTACTGAGAACTCGGTGCCTATTTGCCTACGCTCCATTCCTCCATCCATTTAAAATAGCATATAAAAACTTGATTCGCAACAACGGTAAGCCGCGATTGTTTTTTTCAAGCTTTATGATATTTTTATGCTTATCTCAAATATAGTCTGTAATAGATGCCAAATACACATACGTAATAAAAAAAACTAGACCATTCTAAATTTTTAAGTATTGTGTTATTGTATTAAAACACCATTAAGAACCACATTAAATCATTTGAAGACCAAAATCAACATACCAGTGTAAACTACACTTGCAGGCACTCCGTCTAAAACAGTACTACTAGAAGTGAATCTTTGGACCTTTGAGAAACTTTAATCTACACTAGTTTATTATGAAATTAAATAAAATATTCAAATCTTTTGTTAAGGTGGTGATTCCTTCTGGAGACATCAATTGAACCCTTAGCTAAGAAGCCATTTTTTATATCAAAATAGAGCTTCATATTTTCTCCGTTTAATGAGGATTACATAATTAATTTTGGATTTCGAAAATAATTTTAACGGATTTTGAAGAAGTGCAAATTTTCAATTTTTTTTGCAGACATAATTAAATTTTTTCGAGAAACATTGATCATATCAATTAACACCTATATCAAATACCTGGGGACCTTTTTAGTTGTTGTGAAATCGCTCGTCGTATGGAGAAATTGGCTATAATGATTGCACAACCTGGTTTCTGCCTACTTTTAGAAAGCGACCACGTTAGCTACATAGCAGCAATCGGGGCAATGAAAAAAGGGTCACGGGGCAACCCTCTAGCATGCATACTATCTGCACTACAATCGCTGAAAAACATTTGGTCTTGCTTTGGCAAAAACTACATTTTTAAGATATCAGCCTATGGGATAGCAGATGGAAGATGATCATGGCTCAGATAAATCCTTCAAGCTGACTCTCTTACTTTAATCATACAGCTAGCATAGCTCAATAGACAATTGATTATTTGATTTGTGCAAAAATATCAAGTTTTGGACGCCAAAATAAGAACATTGGTGTAATATCTCAAGATAGCGAAAAGCTAAAATGTTACTTTAAAAAGCACAAATGTTGAACATAACAAGATGTTTCGAATGAATATAATTATAGCTATGCAACTACTGTTTACCTATCAGTAACCAGGAAAAACTACCTTAACCGAAGACGTGGAATTTTTGAAGCGGGATTGCGCAGAGCGTGTTGGCATTACTAAAACAACAAATTTTGCAAAGTTTCATCAAGCTACTTGCCCAAATGGAATCGCCACCTTAAATCAGTGCTATTGTAAAGATTATCTCTATCCTTCTCATACCGAAGGAATTAATTAATTAATATCCATTTCTTTAATATTTCTTTTTTGGGTTTATTTTGCACTCTTGAGCAGAAACCCTGGCTTCGACCATTCATACCATTACTCGAATCTGTTAATTAGTTAGTTGATGTATATCATTGCTACCGAGCATGTTTTAAGGTACTGGGTAATTCTATACTTTTCTCCTTTAAAATTTAGTACGTTAAAACAACAGTACATAACCTATAAACGTAATACGGCAAGAGTTACACTCTATGCAGGGCCAAAAATATGCAATGCTCGCTAACAGCTGACTCCCCCCACAAACTACATAAACCCTTCTCACGCCGCCCATACATGTGTAACAACTCCATTGTCAAGTGTCTTTAAAAACCCTAAATTTTTAAAAAAACTAGTCTTTAAAAACAATTAACAAATATTTTCATAAGAAAATTGGGGCATAACATAGTTTGTTCCTATTCTTACGTTTTCACATCCATTTTGACATGCCCCAGCAATCCCCTTTCTTCTAAATAATTGCTTTAAAACTAAAACAAAACTCCGTTCTCGCCATTCTCTTATACAGTTGTAAACTGACTTCTTGGGAATGCATACAGCAACTTTTCTCTCTCAAAACCTGAACTGTGACGTTTGGTACTCTGTTTCAACATGGTCTTCCCTCTTATCTGAGGTTAATTTTAATAAGTTCACGTGTGATACTTCCACATAAATGAGGCCTCGTAATATTCTTTAATTGATCACCCTTCCTTTTTGATGATATTTATTTTTACTCAATCCCTAGTTTTTCTTAGTGTGAGGTTTGCCCTCTTAAGGTGGTGATTCCTTTTGGAGACATCAGCTTTGAATCATTATTACTCATTCATTACTTGGAGTTAAGAAGCCGTTTTGTGGACATTTTCTTAGAGCATTTTATCATTTTAATGAATACAATGAAACCAATTTTGGTTTTTGAACAGCATTTCTAACGAATTTTTGAAGAAGTTCAATTTTTAGGTTTTTCCCCAGGCTGAAGTAAATTTTTTCGGGAGTCATCGGTTTATCTGTTGGTATCTCTATCATATAGAACCCAGTTTTTATTATTGTGAAATCGCTCTTCGTTGTAGGAAAATCAACTAAAGTCTTAGAGCAACCTGGATTTTGCCTACTTTCGCAAATTTGGCAAGCGACTACTTTAACAAGAAACAGCAATCGGGGCAACTAAAAAAGGGTCCCGGAGTATTTTTGTGTAGAGTAACACTTGTGCTGAGTGGCAGCTATCTAGGTTGCACAGTAAACATGTTTTGGGCACCAAAATAAGAAAGTTGGTAATATCTCACGATAGCGAAAGCTAGTAGGTTGCTTCAAAAAGCAAAAATGTGGAGTACATCGTGATCTTTCGAATGAATATAGTTACAACTGTATAACTGCCGTGAAAATGTCAAGAATGGCAATATCTTTAATGAACGGACACGTAAGATTTTTGTTAGAAATCCAAAAGAAATTATTTTGGAAAGTTTCTTCAAATTTCATTTTGATTTGTGCCGACAACCAGCAATACGTGCACAAATCACCACCTTAAGTGAGGCGTGTTGTTAGATATTAATTAAACTTTAAGACGTTTAAGACGTTTAAGCTGCTATCTTATTCCGCTGAACGTTACATATTGTCCAAAGGGGGGTTGCTCACTCCTTTACATAATTCCTTCCAACACGTTGAACTTAAAAGCCCAATTTCCGGAGGAGGTATAAGCGTGTATGTTTAACGCATAGACGTACAACATTTAGTAAGCGAGCGAGCGACCTCCGTTTGGAACTATGCGCACATATATGGGCGTTGTGTGGGGTTGTCAATTTGTGGGGGTGTCCGCCGTTAGCATAGTTTTTTAGCTTTTATGCTTGTCACTTTCTTATATCAGGTACTTTTGCTTAAAATAATTAAATTAACATTCCATTATAAACTCAGATAATTATCATACTATTGCATATCCAACTAATTATAATGGCACTTACCTACACTACTATGTAAATAAATACGCGGTGGAAATGTTGCATATCAACAAATCTGTCTACACACTTCATGTAGTTTTAGTACTGCTTGTTTGTTTGGTACATTTGTTTCTAAATCCTCAAACTATAAATTTTTGAACCTGATGATTGAAACCAACGGAAAAGGATTACGTCCAAAACCTTTTGCAGGCATTTATTCCTGTAGAATTGGAAACCGGCAACAGTTGTGTGTGGTCACTGTTCCAGAAATGCTAAGTATCGACTGAAACTGTCACGCCTTCTCATATCATTAACTTGTTAATATGTTATTATTATTATTTTATTGTCTTGTGCTTACCACATGAACACAGCAACAGTTTCTCGAGGTCTCCAGCTACAGAGGCACAGTCAGTTGCAGAACCGTCTCCAAATTTACAGTCTGGTGTGCCCGCGTCAATGATGCCGACGCTTGGCCACTGGTAAGTACTCCCGGAGTCAAAGCTACACTTTTTTCCGATATGGTAGTCAGCTAAGCATTTGATTCCGTGTTCCAAGTCGCTTGAGGCGAGCTGGGAAATGTGTCCCAAGTTGCAGGTCAATCCAAAGCTGCTACAAGCTTCAATGCAGTCTTCCCCAACATGACCAACGATAAAGGTAGCGCCGTTGCTTATTTCGACCATTTCAATCATATTTATCTGAGCGTCATCTAAAATAGCAGTATGCAAGCTTACATTTAGCATTTAGTGAATGCTATGAAATTTAAATGTCATTATTAGGAGTTGTATAACATTCAGTAATGGTGCAAAGTCTCATTGACATCAAAACACTTCGACTTCAGTATTCTGCAACCATTAGCAAAACCATTAATGTCTGGTTCCATTTTTTCGCTTTACCGAGCCTTAATACAATAGTTGCGACAACATGTAGCTGCTTGAGATTTGCATCTACTTACTTTCCACTGCAAGCAGGAATAGTACTAAGACAAGTATAGTCGCCATGGATCCCAAACTACAACTTGCTGTTTTCCATAAATACTAATCTGAATGTTGAAAACAAGCAGTTTACATTACATTTTAAAATGGTTCTATCAGTGCCCGCAGGTTTGACCTCAGGAACTAAATTTCTGACGATCGGAACCAAAGCAGAAGTTGCGATTGAAGTACCTACTTATATTGTCTGAATCAGGACGTGTGAAAACCACCACTCAAGCAAAATGTTTGGTTTCACTAATAACATAATTTAATGATTTATGTTACCACATGGTCTCTATTGATCCTACACAAGACAGTGACTATTCCAAGAGGTTTAACCAATTTGCTGGAGCCAAACAACACAACAAAGAAACAAGCTGGCTTGCATGAACGGGTTGCCGTTGGATTTTTCCTAACACATTACCATTTTTTTAAAAGAGGACACCTTCGCCCTATCAGAACCTCCTATCTACTGAAGAAGAGCGTTCAAATGAACCCATACTGGGCGATTTCCGTTACTTTCAATTTTGACTCATTTGCAGCAGCATCGCCCTATTGAGTAATGTTTGTTCCACCAACTAGTATACAACGCAAATTCTGCACACTTTCAGATTTAGTCACTATCATAACATTATCAAAGCTAGTTGAGAGCTTTCGAATGATGCCGATATGGGCTCGATCCGAGAACTTCAATTTTGTCCCATTTTGACCGCTTTCCCCCATTTTTTGACACCTTTGAGGCTTCGTAACTCATTTTTCCTACATTATGGTGCTTTGGCCGTATCACAACGTTTTATCTACTCAACGATAGCTTTCGAAGGATATCCATACTGGAAGGTTTCCGCTACTTTAAATTTTGACCATATGCAGCATCACCGTATCGATTACTTTACCATGCCGCACCGCGATGAGCCTTCAGGTGTCCCAGTGCACTTCACCCCAGCCAGTACATACATGCAAAATTTTAACCAAGTTGTAGCGCTTTTACCAAGCTGGAGGACCAAGAAGAAGAAGAAACCAAGGACAAGCCCGAGACGGGAGCCCTCAGGCACCCTCGTACCCACGAAACCAGAACCTAGAAGAGAGAAGGGAAGAGGGAGGCTCAGCTTTTCACTCACCATTGAAAGTAATGAACTGGCCCAGCCGGATTTCGAGCCACGGCCCTTCTGTTCCAGAGTCAGACATGATACCCAACTACACCACATGGCCATCAGCTGAACTCCCAAATCAGGCTTACCAATCTTTCCTATGCCTGCTTCCCTTACAAAATCGGTCGAGACAATCTCAAGATAGAGGGGGGACAGGTGGGGGGCGCAGAAATAATTACCAGAAATAACGGGCATACGCACATTAAAGTGTTGCTTTTTTGGTAAAACAGCGGCAACCCAATAAGGATTAAGGTGAAGCGGGGATAACTGTGTGGTAACGAGGATGTCCCAAGCTGGCATACCTGTCGCCGAGCTTTACCAAGGAAGTACTAACAAGGTAGCTATATTTACGGGGAGGGGCTACGAATTTCACTGATACTTCGACGTTGGAAAAGCTAGCTAGTCTTTTGCCATGCAATAGTATTAGGTTTGGTGCAAAATAGTTTAGTTTGTAAGAATTCCACGTAGCGTAGCGTCCTGTGGAGCCTTCGCAAGTTGATGTTGAAGTTAAGAATCTCGAAATGACACATGTACAAACTTCGCTGTGTACTGAACGCTGTGTGCAAGGTACAGTGCCCAAATTCTACAGAGATAGTTCGGACATATAATGCTTTGAAATTGGGTAAAATAATCCTTAGATCAATGTAACTTTTCTGTGCAATACGGTCAAAGTGCGAAAAATTGTGCGTGGTAGCTCAATACGGGTGGTGGTTTACTAAGATCTTATGAGCGGTGGTTAATCAAATGAGTCCAAATTTTCTCCAATTAGTGCACTAAGTATCTGCTGCAACTTGTGTAAAAACTACGTGATTTCGTTAATCCGTGCGTTCACAGTGCTAGATTACGTTATCAATATTGTTGTTATTATTTGGTTGCATTTCCAAGATGTGAGTCAATTACTCCAAAATACTCTGGCAGAATCGTTCTGAAATTTTGCACATTACAAGCCAGTGACTGTTCCAACATATACAGAAAGCTAGGTCACTAAACCTGGCCCTAGTGTTTAGAAACGCTAGACTGCTTTCTTGAAGTACGGGTGAGGATCGCTCCAAACAGCGCTAAGCCAGTTGTAAGCGCATACTGAACGAAGGATGTGTCATACCTATCGAAGAACGGATTTTATATTCGGATTCAGCAGGTCAAAGAACCCCTATAAGCAACTTTTCAGCAAAATCGGAGACAAAATATTTTTTGACCCTATTTTTACTGTGCTTAGCTAGCTTTGAGGCCTAAAAATAAAGGTTATATCTTAACAAAAAGTGAGCTAGTACACTAACCGGAAAACCAAAGCCTTAGAGACTTACCCACAGTTTGCCCCTATTAGAGCCTGATAACTGGTGAAAAGCTGGGCTAGACTAGGGGCTGCCAATTTTATTAGATCGAAAACAAATAAATAACAACAACGAATTAAATCGAACGGCCACCTCTCAATTTTTTTTACCAAATTTCAGACTTTTATTGCTACAGAAGGAAGCAACGCTCAAAAGCCGGGATACTTT
Source organism: Trissonchulus latispiculum (assembly GCA_030248195.1). Lineage (NCBI taxonomy): Eukaryota > Metazoa > Nematoda > Enoplea > Enoplida > Ironidae > Trissonchulus > Trissonchulus latispiculum. Next base: position 102,238 of record JASAND010024302.1, read on the forward strand.
TATTATTTAGTACTAGTAACAATACACAAAATGTTTCAGAATTGGTAAAACCGTTAATCCCCCAGAGCTGAAAAAATGATTTTCGTAAAAACCCATTTTGAGCACCCAAATTTATAGTTTGGCGTTCTGCCAAAAATGGTGTATATGAGACATATTGTTGCCAGCACTTAACTTTTTTAAATTTGATATGTTGGCTAACGTTGGGCAAAAATGTAGCTCTCTCCGACGATGCCGTGCCAACCCGTTCGTAGCCCCCCCCCCCATTAACAAAGATGCTGACTGTGATGGTACATGCCGCCGCCACACGTCCGCTTAGTGCTTGGCAGCTTGGTAGGGAGTGTTCGACTTTATGTTCAATATTCCGAGAGCTAATCGAGATTAAATATTTGTGGGTTCAAGACCGGGCTGATTTCCTGATTTTTGTCAACTGCTACACCGTTCGATAACGGTATACCCAAACGAAAGACCACCCTCACCCACAAGCATACGAGCAAAAACATGAACACACCTGCAAAACTGGGCTTGATTACTTGAGTCCAGCTAAAGCTGTAGCTGAAAAATCTATTTAAAAAACTGCGCTCAGGTTGTTTTAAACAGAAACATTTTTCGCACTATTGACCAGGTCATTTTGCTTGGTATTATGCTTAAGCTGTGGTTCATTTGTCACGCTTATTGGCCGGGATTAGTGAATCGCCAACGGAGACTGTCGCTAACATGACATGAGACCCCATGGATAAACTACGGAGTACGGATCAATAGTTAAGGTAGGTGGCCTGGCTTAGTGAATGGTCAACGGCGGTGGTCTATAAATCTATGGCTGAAAGCTGAAGCCGCCAGAGTCCGGAATCCACTGATGCTGGTCTTGATGAACGTTTGCAAGGGTGAAGTTAGATACCAGCGATACATCGGATACGATGTTGCTGACTAAGCAAGTAAGCGGCCCAAGTATGCATTCCCCCTCACCCAGCTGCACAAAGTGGAACGTTTTCTGGTGCCAGTTTTCAAAGTTATGTTTTTTCAGCTTGGGTGAGTTGGGTGAGTTGACAAAAGCAAAGCATGACGACAGCGTATAGAGATTTGATCACATGCTATAGTATGTGCTAAGCGTAAGATTTAGTCGCACACTAAAGATTTGATCGCACACTACATATATGTTTACAAATCGACCAGCCCAGACGCGTCCAATGTTGGCGCCAAGCATCAGCATCATTGCTCCCGAGAAGAGGAGAACACTCCCAAATGCCCAAATGAAGGAATGGTCCTATTTTGCAGACTAGACCTCAAGAAACTTGTCTCGGTAAGAAGATCTTGACGCATCAAAATACCATCATGTACTTGGTATCCGGAAGGGGGCCCTGGTTTACTTTTTTCCTCTCATTAAAAATGTTCTGATTAATCCTGTAAATTTTGAGAAAAACCACAGCTTGCCAGCTAAAGGATCAGATCACAAGAAGTTGCACTATTAGCTCACCCAACTCACCCAACTCACCCAAGCTGTAAAAGTGAAACTTAAAACATCAATAACAAAACCCAACTATCATGGCACGAAACGATCAGGACTGGACACAAACTGTAACTTTAGGGGGGAAATTCTGTACTTGGGCCAAGTAAGCAAGTAGAAACTATCACAAGAAATCCCATGAAATTTAACAAATTTTCACTTTTTTCTCGGGTTGTAGGTATTTCCTGGCAAAACCAAAAAAAATGACCCTCGGCAAGACTCAGCACGTCAGCATGGTATAGAGCAGAGTTTGATCAATGTGCACAGATTTCTGAAGTCCTCTACATCGCCGTAGAAACTAGATGCACAACGTTAAACTAAATCACAGAAATGTACTCATTTCAGGTTTCTAAAATGAGACATAATTTGCTATATAAGTATTTAAATTTGATAAGTTATTACATTTTGCAAATGACTGCAGTAAACCTTACCATCACCTTAGAGCCCCTATGCTGAAAGCTGTACTATACCTTTAGAAGCTAAAAACTACTGCATTATGATAACTCTGGGAAAGTAGAAACCGGACGGCAAAACTATATACCGGCACGGAAAATTATTGCGGGTTTTCCGACCACTTTTAAACGGAGTCCCTTCGGATATTTGGACGATGATCCTAAAACTACCTGCACAAAAACTTTATTACGTCAATCACAAGCCACTAAAGTCGAATAATATGCTTCTGCTCTATCACGTATCTAATATATAACATTTAATCTCCTAAAATGCTTAGTAATTTATTTACGGTTCGCCATAAATTTTTACAGAAGCGTAAAATTAGTCAAATGAAATGGAACAAGCAGCTTTCAGTATTAGAAAAGCCAGCTAAGAAATTGGTTACTTCATTTAAAAGCAATCATATTAGTGGAATAGCTAAATCAGAATCGGAATATTTAGTTGGAATATCTTTACTAACAGTCGGATGCATGGCTAACAGTAGATCAGATCTGGAACAGGGCCATAATGTCTCCGACACCCGCTCAGATAGGCTTCTATGTGACAAATTCTTTTTCGAAAATTTTTGCACTGCCAGGAAGCTTATTCCGGACATTTTATACGACTGATTAATTTAGTTACAAAATGTTCGAACTGTGTGCAGTTTCAGTTTTGTGACTGACCATTTTTATACTCACAAAATTGCCGGACTAAACATTCCAGGCCAGAGCTTTTGTGACTAAAAATAATTGACAAGACTAGAAACATGCCTAATATTAAGTAGCAGTCACTCGCGTGCACATCGAAGGGTTGAAATTTGCATAACAAATTCATACGAGTCAGCCATCTCGGGGGCTCGACGCTTTCCTTGTAATCCTAATTTCAACTGTGCACATTTTGGCGATCAAATCGTGGCTTACATCTCAGAGGAGACGAAGTCGTGTAACATGCCTGGAAATTGTGGAACTGCAAGGTTGCAAACGTGAACCCAGAATGCTTGACATTAGCGTTATAAGCATGGTCTGATTGTGCCTGGGTGGCTTAGTCGGTAGAACGTTGGCCTAGATAGACGAAAGTTGTGGGTTCGATCCCCACATCAGGCCTATAGGACCACAATAAGTCGTATATGAGTAGTGTACATTGCACACAGAAAATCCCGGTCTCGTGATCGAAAATACTTAAAAATAATGTTCATACGAGTCAAAGCTTTAACACTTATTGACAAACAGTGTTGAGAAAATTTTAATTTATCATCTACGATTACTCCTAGATCCTCCATGGAGTTTACAGCTGGTATCTGAACATTGCTCACTGTATAATCAAATTTATTGTTGTTTCCACCGAAATGCATTAAAACACATTTTTCCAAAGCAATTTTCAGTTGGTTCTCGTTCGCCCACCCAAAAACGTTATTGATATCATTCAAGAGTACACTACGGTCAGCATCACTACCACATGTGTAATATATTTTAGTGTCATCCGCATATATTTTTACATAGCTATGTTCAACTCTACTAATTACATCATTCATATACACCAAGAATAAAAGTGGACCTAACACACTTCCTTGAGGCACCCCACTCAGAACCTGACACCGTGATGAATACACCCTGTTCACCCTTACCACCTGATAGCGATCGCTTAGAAAATTTTCAAACCATTTACAAAATATATCAGGAACTTTATAGCGTTTCAACTTGTAAAGCAGCTTCAAATGACTAACCGTATCAAAGGCTTTGCTAATATCGATATAAACTACATCTACCGGAGTGTTTTTGTTAATAAATGTGACCCAATCCCTTACACAATGCAAAAGTTGTGTTTGAGTTCACCTACCAGAGACAAAACCATGCTGGTGACAAGATATTAAGCCGAATTTATTAAAGAAATCAAACAGCTCATCCTTCAGTATTCTTTCCATCAGTTTACAGCAAATACACGTCAGACTAACTGGCCTATAGTTAACCGCCCCCGCCTTACAACCTTTGCCCTTATATATGGGAACAACTATAGCTTGCTTCCAGTCAAAGGGCACCGTTCCCGTTACAAAGGATTCATGAAAAATTAATTGGAGAGGCACAGACAGAAGGAGGCTAAACCTTTTAAAGAAAACAGCTGGAAGGGCATCAGGCCCAGGGCGAGAATTTGGCTTCAGTTTCGCGATGGCACTTTCTACATGTTTTCAGGTGATTCTGAAGCTAGAAAGTGATTGCGCTATATCCTCATTGACATCGTATTCCGGAACAGTAGGCAGAGTATTATCATCAGTAACATAGACAGAAGAAAACTGCTTAGCAAACACATTCGACATATCTAAATTTTCAGACACCTGGCGGTCACCATAACTAGCAAAGACAAACTACTATGACGAGACAAAGATTTTCTAACATAAGAGTAAAAAGCTTTAGAGTTTCGGTTCGACAAAAATCTGGCCTCATATTTCAGGTTATCTTTCTTCACCGAGTCTGAACAAAGCTGAGCGGTTTGTTTATACGTTTTCCTGTTATCAGAAGTGGGACTCTTTTTCATCTTTTGATATGCCGTTTTCTTCTTAGCCAACAATCTCTTAGTATTATTAGAGTACTTTTGAGGATGTTTCCGCTTTCCCGCCGGTTTCGTCGGTACAAAAATATCAATGAGATTTAGACAAGTATCCTTAAAAATTGTCCACATTTCATCGACAGATTTATCTTTAAATGACAAACCCCAGTTCATTGCCTGCAAGCACCCATACAAAGCAGCGTTATCAGAATTAGCCCAGACTTTTGTAGGTAAATTGTTCGGCACAGAATTCAAACATGCAGCATTAATAGAAAAAGTAACAACGTTATGATCACTGATACCTAATGGGGGCATACATTATGTTTCAGAAATGACAGAGGGTGTGTTAGCAAATATTAAATCCAAAACAGCCACATCCCTAGTCGGCTCAAGTACATGTTGAACAAGATCAAAAGACGTGAAAAGATCTAAGAATTCATCTTGTTTATGCACCGCGGAAGCGGTAATGTTAAGCCAATCAATACCAGGTAAATTGAAGTCACCCGCAAAAATAACAGGGAGGTTTTGATCATTTAAAAATTAAAGTAGCAGGTCAAAGTATTCCAAGAGGTGGCTAAGAGAAACTGAAGGCCTGTATACATTGCGTACGAGCAAATCTGAATCGCAACACTTAACTTTTATACAAAACTACATCGGCATCATTGTGGACAGGTACATTCACTTGACAACACTTGAGCAAAGTGGAAACCATAATGGCAGCCCCCCCACCCCTTCGGCCGATCCTGTCTGCTCAAAAAACATGATACTGGTTGTTACATGAAAGAAGAGAGTTTGGGTCCTGTTTAGTTAACCAGGTTTCAGTAAGTAAGACCAGATCCGGAGACAAAGCATCAACTATTTCTACCTTAAGATCCTCAATTTTGTTAACAATACTACGAGAATTCAGTAAAACAGCTGAGAAAGAAGGCTTATCTGCATAAGATTTTTTAGTGTCCATGGCCTTCCTATCATGGCCAAAATAAAACCCGACGGCCTGTGTCTCGAAACATTAGCAGGACCACAATTTACAACATTACTATAAGTGCGAAAATAGTTCATAGAATTACCATTAAAGTTATTATCCAATAGGCTTAGCAACGGAGTCGGAGCAGGATTTGGGGGGATCTGATCGGGTGGGCTAGCGGTGCAAAATCTTCGTTTGTGCCCCCGGAAACCGCAAGAAAAGCAAGAAAAGTTTGAGTGCCTAAGCCGGCAGATTCTGGCAGAGTGACCACCCATCCCACATAGGGAACAACAACTAGGAAGGCGAGGATTCAAGATGCCAGGACGTCGGGGTCTGGGCCGATGGGCAGTGGGTGCGTGTTCTCCATCGCAAAGGACCACCACCACTTCACCCCGATCCTCCACACCAATATCAGGCTTGGGATAATTGTCCTCTGATTTTAAATTGCTACGAATATCCTGAAGAATGTTTCCAAAAACATTTCGGGCAGGAAAGTTGCCAAAACGAGCTCCTTCAATATCACTGTAATGCAAACCAGACGCCCAAAATTTATCCGCCGGGTAAGTGGAGTGGACGAGGGGAGAATTTCCGGAGTCCCTTAATGCCTGACGAAAGGAGTAGCATTGAACCAATTTACAAGAAATAAGTTTTTCCATGAGCTTAACATCATCATCGCGGCTGTCCTTCTGTGGTCGCTGCTTAGCTAACTTTACAGCCACACCAGCATGAGGTGCATTCGAATATCAGCCGCCAAGTTAGAGTAACCCTGATTGAGAGCCCGTTGGTAGTGGTAGCCATGCTCAAGTGAAATAAAGTCTTCCCCTTGAAAGGTAAAGGAGAACTGGTAAAAAATTGGACAAAGGATCCTGGTGACCTTGGACTATACGCGGGCTGAAAGAGGACGGCGTTGCCGGCATAGAAACCGTAGTAGCAGGCTGAGGAGGGCAGGCTGAGGAAGTAGGAGAAATAGGAGGAAGGCAACACTGAACCGAAACATCACTGGAAGTTTCGGCAGGACGAGGGGATGAACTGACCAGTAAATTACTTCGGCAGGAGACGCAAGAATAAGAGCAGAATGTAGAAAATTTATTCTGCCACTGGGAAAAGGCAGACTGTGTGAGACCGGTACACTTGAGACAAGCAGACCGGTTGCAGATAAAACAAACGACAAAATGGACAAACTCGGCAATTTTTCCGTAACATGCCACGCATTCGGTGCAAGGCATACTGGAAATAAAAATAAAGCAAAATAATGGATAATCCAAATAAGATAAAGAAAAGAGACCATAAAGCAAATAGGAGTAGAAAAGGTAGACTAGTCTCGAAACCCAGGTACAGTCTGGACAGTAACCAAAGAACCGGAATAGGCAAATAAAAATCCAAAAATCAAACGCCGTAGTAAGACAATTAAGAAATTAAGAAAAGGCAAGTAAGGCGCCAAACTGAAGACAGGATAAAAACATGCAACACGATAAAATATATGATAAAGCAAAACCAGTAAAGCAGCAAATCAAATATCTGGCTGAGCAGAGCACATCCATGAGCAATCTAAACAGATAAACCCCATTTGATTCAGAATAATAAATCTGAATCAAATGGGTTAAAATCCATTCTAAACATTTTAAACAGTTTAATGTTTAATGTTAATGTTTAAAGTTTAACATTTAAACATTTTTAAAAATTTTGCAATTTATCACAATAAATAGTTTCCCAAATTCTGTACAAAAGCAAAAGGTTTTTACGGATTTTTAAACCTAACCTAAAGCGTTTAACAAAAGGATGGCGGCTCGCCCCGACCGGGCTGACGGCTGAAATGCTTGTCTCTACCTCACATCCATTTTTCACCTGTTGCAGTAAGATGAGTCATTGAGCTTATACAGAGAGACAATCTGTTTGGGAAAAGTGACCGTTAGGTTAGAAAGTGAAGTTGTACTTGACTCGAGACTAAGTCCATCTATTGTGCACCCTTGTCAATTGAGCACTGTTATACACAGCTTCCCAGAAACCCTTTGACACTGACGTTGCACTGATGCTTGAGTTACCCTCGTAATGCCTCCTTAACATTGAAACCTATTTTAATCATCTAAAAGGCTAGTTATTTGGCATCGTCTGTTTATCAAATCGGCAGTCGTAGACAGCAACTAAAGCTGTTCCCTGTTGCAATTGGCAAATAACTTCCTGATGAGGCAAAGCATTTAGAGGATCAGTGAATTTAGGAACTTAGTTGACAGCTAGCAGATATTGAGGCAAAAATTGAAGTGGATGCAGTCATTTAAACATAATATACTTTTGCTATTAAATAAAATGGGAAATGGTAGCGGAACGCCAAGATTCTGATTTTTGGTTATCTGTGGCTACGATGGATTTTAAACTTTGGACTCCTAGGTTAATCTTATCAGGATAGTTTGTTCAACAATATTCAATAGTTCTCCTACTTAAAAGTAGTAGTGAGTTCCAGAGCACGCTGATGTTCTGAACACTAAATAATTTTGATTTGTGACTACATTTCAATTTAATACAGTCCATAGCAGACTGCTAAATACAGAAAAACGAGAAACAGATAGGAAAAAGTTGTCATAATAACACTGTTGATGTTCGTGAACTGAGTTACCAATTGATGCTAGTTTTAGGAATCCATTATTCGAAATCAAATTGAAAATTCTATTTCGAAAAATCCTATTTAATTTATGATCGGCTACAATATTAAATGGAAACAATATTTATAAAAAATTGAACAATAAACTGAAGCAGAACATTTTTACCATTCCTTTCACAACAGCCTGGAGTAATGGCATTCAGCGTTCAAGGCAGATCAACGCTGGCTTTCCACAATAACTCAACAGCAAACAACAACTAAACAACAATAACAACCGAATCTCCCTTTCATACTACTGATCACTTCCCAGGAAAAGAAAACCTAAATATGAACCATTTAAAATCCAAGCCTCTGTTATTGTTTACATGTTGTGTTTTGTTGCCACGTGAACTCCCCATCTATGGTCCAGCAGGACCAGAACCAAACTTTTGCGTTTGTCTTCTGGTGCCAACCGATGCCAACTCTAGCCTATCATACCATCCTTGTCCACAATTTACCGAGAGTTAAAGGGGCGGCCGCCTTTGGGTGGAGCTGCAGAGATGTGTTCATCAAACAGCCGGCGATGGACAAATCTCCAGCGTGTTCAAAGTCTTGGGTAATTGTTAACACAATTATTCTGTGTCAGCTATATTCCCAGTCAACGTTCAAAAACAGATTTCGGGCTGACACTATTCCCTAACCAGTTTAGTACCAACTGGAGTGGGGCGAACTGAAGAAAACATATTCTTGGCTACGATAATGGATACAATTCCGGCTTTCTTTCTTTTAACAAACGTTAGAATAATTCAGTTTTCCAAATTTCTTGCAGACCAAACGTAATTTTTTTACAAAAGACATTATTTAATAACATATTTAACATTAATACCTCTATCAAATGCCTTCTTGGTAATTATAAAATCGCTCTTCATAATGTACCTAGCTATCCATTATATATGTTGCTTAGCTATATATGAGTGTAAAATTTGAGCAGCGCTCAAAGGTCTTGCAGTTTTGTGTTGTCTATTGATTTGTAGTTTGGAGCTGAAAGCTCCAGTGTAGCAGTCTGAGTAAATGTGAGATTGAAGTTAGGCTGCGTCTAGGTCTCTCTCTCGCTCTATCTTGTTACAGTAATACAGACCAAATTTGCAAAATGTATTTTGTTTAATTTTCCTAGCTTTCTCAAAGGACAACATTAGCTGAAGGTAGCTATCGGGGGAACTAAACAGGGTAATTCTTGCGGCTCGGCCCGACCTCGCCCGTGAAAGGTTTTGCCCCGTTCGGTCCGGCCCATTAAATTTTTCGGCCCGCCTGGCCCTGCCCCGAAACTTTTCATTCTCCCAGAAAGTGCAAAATTTCAACAAAAACCATGTTTATTATTGAAATTCATTTTGAAGTTCCTAAGTTGTAAACGCAAAAATTGCGTCAAAAATTGAGAGATTTGACATTAATTTTAAGCAAGAACGTTTGCAATTAACAGTTTAAATTGATTTTTCCGAATTTTAACAGTTTGAAGTGCTTGTTCCGGATATTTTGAACCACACGGTTTGGCTATCCAACATCTGAAATGATAATGTTTTAATACCTCTGCTCATAGACTTCGAAAGTTAGAACCGGTCCCAGCTCATTGATTCGTTTAAAATAGACATCTGATCTTAGAACTATAGTACGACCAAAAAATGTGAGTACAATGTTTGTCTGCTTGTAGCAGATTAATCTTTGGAGTAAAAATGTATGTATTTTTAGTATCGCCAGGAACTCAAACCTTCGAAAATCTTGAAATTCCCGGAATTCCGGGTTTGGGTTTCGCTCACGGAAAGTCCAAAATTTTCAGTTTTTTGAGCAACTTTTGTTGTAAACAAAATTTTGTTTAACGATCGAATAGAGCTGATCCCGCTGCACATTTTTGCTGCTACAACCATTTGTAGGGAAAGAACATGAATTTTTTAAATTTAGAAAAGGAAAATGTTCCTTGCATTTGATAAATTGATTAATGGCTTACGCTGGGCTAGTCTAAACTGTTGCTCAATAGTTGGTCCTTTCACCTATGCTTATTGTACATATTTTCACCTTTAAACGTATTGTATATATAATTGACGCGGAGAGCTGTCAAATCTTAGCTTGCTCCATTGAAATTTTCGATTGATTGATTGAAATTGAAATTGTCCCAAGAAAAAGAAAAAGAGAATAAAAGACTATTTTGTGCCCTCAAATAACGCCATGGCAGTACAAGCTTTTCAATAAACTGCACCTAATTTGTTGGAATTCTGTAGTCTCAATATTTCCGGATTTTAGAAATTTTCTCCAATAGCACCAACACGAGAATGTATAACAGAACAAACTATTAAAAATGCGCTCAACAACGAAAACAGGATATTCCGGATTTTAAATATTTTCTCCAATATCCCTCAATATAGGCATCATTGACTGCATGGTCTGTACATTGTAATTGTACAGTTCTGAGTAGATTTATAATTCGGGGTGCTTGTATTACCATCGTGGTTTAGTTAAGTAATTGAATGCTTGAGCCAGGAGCGATAGCAAGGAGTCGCCTGATGAAGGGACCACACCGGTCTCGAAACCGGTCGCGTGATTAAGGTTGGTTAGATTTCTTGGTGTCCACGTTTTGATATTTTCCTATTATCATTGATATCTATGTATCCCCTTGTAAGTCCGTGGAGTGGTGTCTGTTTTATCTCCTTATTGTTCCCTTTTCATCCAGTTACTTTTACTTTAGTTTTCAATGGATTTCTTGAAAACTGTAGATAGATAGTCGTTTAGGTGAGTCATTTGGTTTTAGTATAGATATCCCACATCATACATCATATGTCTAAACTAAACTACAGCTGCTAACTTATGAGAAGGATACGTATACTGACAAATCTGAGCCACGAAAAACAGGTATCTATATGAAGGCACTTAAATAAATCATAAATAAACCATAAACAAAATAATAAACCATTGAATTATCTAACGTACACTTTCTCGAATTTACTGCTATACTTGACCAGACTTATCATAGCTTGATAGTTGTAGTAGTAGCTGATAGTAACTATCACAGTCGTCTGCTCTGTCACACTCTAACCGGCCACAGCCTACAACTCATGGTTGCAAAAACAAAATTACAAGCTTTCTATGATGTAGATATCACAACTATCCACAATTTGACAAAGCTAAACTGAGAAATATACAATAACAGTTTTATCAATGTCAGATTAATTCTTCCAGCTTCAATTGTCAGTTATCAATGCTTCCTTAAAGCCTTCCTTGCACCAGTCACAATTTTCTTAGCAGTCAGTGCAACCTGAAATAATATTCTGATTTGAAACTACGCAACGTAAAATTGGAACAATATAAAATGGACCACTGCAGTCTACAATAAGAAGTAATCTGAGTCTACATATTTTTTGTCATAACGCTCATGTACAGTATGAAACAAATTTTGAGGTTCAACACCTAAACGTAGAAAATTATTCGCAGTGGCTAATGAACATTTTAAAGCTTATTAAATGCTCTACAACTTTGCTTTGCTTGGATATAAACCTTTAGCACTTATTTTTTGAGCAGTAAATTCTTGAAGATTTTTCGCTTGAAAATTAGTCGCTTTTGACGAGATCTCGCGGAAAACAAGCTAGCAAATTGCTTCAGAAAGACATTTGATGTGGCCATTTTTCTTTTTGCTTAAAGCATTTTATTAAAAATTCGGTCAACATCTGTGGCTACGTTTAACTTTATGACAAAATACAATCTAGGCAGATACGTTTCGATGGTTGCAGAAAATGTAAGCTTCGAATTTGGCTCAATTCATAACTCTCAATATTGTGCAAGCTATAGCTTTCCAAAGTGGACTGAATGTAAGAGGGGGCGACTAAACTTTTGCCCCAACTTTCTTGGATCGGCTTCATTTTTCTGCATGAATATACGCCATGTGCGTGGTCAAAAGTATCCTTGGAAATCAGTTGGCCACGCCACCAGCTCGCCACGTACCCGAGAACTGGGCCGACCCCAAACTTTTCGCTACACCCACTATAATACTGAAAAATTTCTCTTTGCTGTATGGTTCAATGAAGACATCTACGCTTTGGCACAATGAGAGAAGACATATTGGCTAACACACGCATGGCATTAGCTTTGCTGTAAACCTGTCGGTTTTAGCGAGCAATGCAATCTTAAATTTGAGGTCTCGTCCAAATCTGGAAATCTGAACCAGGAAGCTGAAATTTGGTGTGAATTTACACCCCATAGGTTTACAAGATTTTGCCTAATATAAAGAAATTCTGCTCAGGCATTTCACTTGAAACATGAAAATAGTGGCAAAAATCGGCAAAATATGAATATTTGAAGATTGTCCAATATGCACAATATGTATATGAATCGATAGCCATCATGATCTGAACAGCTTCTGTTCTTGGCACAACCGCGTATTTGCCGCCTATTGCAAGTTATTTTCGATAAACTGAAATTTCATTATTTGAAAGGACCACCGAATTGAAGGTTTCTACCTTCACTTTGCCTTAGTTTAAAAGTCTTGATTACGTTGAGAAACGTTAGTATCGGGTAGAACTCATTTATTTACATGTATTTAATTGCCTGTCAACTGTATACGGTTGTTTGGCATTCAACTGAATACTCAAAGCATCAGCAATCATCATCCTGCAATGACTAAGTTTTGCATAGTATTGACTGGAACAAAAGTTGTACAGCAAACATAAGGGACCCGAAAAACTTCACGTCAACTAAACCACTTGTCAATCCTAGTTATACTTTGCACAGGCAGTCTAAAATTTTGAAAAGCATGCAGAAATGCTTCATACTTTCTGACTGGAGACTACATGGAAAAAGCACATTGTAGCTCCGCATGCGATGTTAATTCCAAATAGCACAACGTATAGGCCAAACGTTTGGCTATAGACTGCATTTGATCCAATTACCCAAAAGGCAAGGTTGAGTCCAACATTGCTTAGAACACCCGGTATGGCGATGCTGAAATTTAATTTTAAAGTTTAGAAACTGTAAAAATGAATGATAATGTTGACAGTAAATAAGGCGAACAATAAGCAGAGAGGTACTTGTATTCTTTGCCGTATTTTGGACGATACATGTATAGTAAAACTTAATAGAGAAACGTACCGGGTATAATCTGGTTAGAATGGTTTCGTGGCAATGTCAAAAAATAACATTAAACAACCTATATTAGTAGTGCATGCGACCTCACCAGACCAGAGTTCACGATACAGGCGGCTCAACAAAAGGTTTCGCCGCTGGTCGCCTCAAGAAGTGACGTTAACACATAAACATACGTATATACAGAAACAACATAAAAGAAAAAAGAGAAGAAGGAATGAGTGATTTTACATAAACAGTTAGCAGTTATATACAGTTCTAGAGTATTTTTGATTTGATATCTAACCAAGTCCCCGGGCTGGTGCAATTTAAACTTTGATTGAACCGTTCCTTGACAAGACTACAAGAAAATGATTTTTGAGTGCTCTGTTTGAATAGCCCTTTTCTATTAAATTTTTCATCAAAGTAGAGCAACAGTAACTGAAATTTATATTATTACTGCAAATATTGGAAATTCTCACGATTTCGTTTGAAAATACGTTATAACAACTTTTGCGTGAAAAATTACTAATAATATCCGGTAAACAAATTGCAGTAAAAGGAAATGATTTACGTTTGTCATAAAGTGAAGTAACAAATTTTTTATTAGACACTTTAGTTTCTATGTCTAATACATCAGCTGAGATAGGACTCGAATTTACCAAATTTAATTCTAAGTCAGATGGATAGATATCTTTAAAAATTTTTAAAAATACTCCTTTATCATTGATGACAGTAATGTCATCAATGTACCTGAAAACATATTTCAGATTTTGTAATAAACCAAAATTTTTTATTACTTTTGGACTTTATATACTTTAGTTCATACCATAATAGTACCAAATTAGCCATAAACGGACCACAGCTTATACCCATAGGAATACCGATTTTTTGACGGAATACCATATCGCCGATAGTAAAATAGGAATTTGAAATCAGCCATTTAACCATTTAGCAAAATTTTGATAGTTCCACACTATTTTCAGTTGAACCAGTATTAGTAAAGTATGCCCGTTTATATCCAAATTTTAGTCGTCTATTTATTTGACCAAATGCAATTTTTGAGATATTATTTACAGCTTCCATGATGCTATTACGGTTTAACTTAGTATATAATTGAGTGAAATCAAAAGTATATATAGAATATGCGGCATTTTCCTCCGAAAGTTTATTTAAAGTATTAATGATTTCACTACAATTATTAATAATCCATTAATAATAATTAATAATTACATCTGCTAATAGTTTTCGAATAAATTTTTAATAAGCGGAGAAATAATTTAAAGGCATATCCGATTTTTTCGGCTATTGCTTTAGTAGCCGCATGTTTGCCTGATATTATAGCTCGAAATTTAACAGGACTTTTATGGAACTTTGGTAACAATTGTATAAAAGGTAATTGCTTATCACATAGATTAACTGGGCAACCCATACATTTTGATTCGTTAAAAATAGTACCTAAAATATTAGATTTTGAATTCTTACACAGTTCATACGTTTCGGAGGAAAATCCAGGATCCAATCCCATTTCCCTGCGTAGCATTGATTTATACAAAACTTTACAAATAAAGGCATAATTTTTGGGTGCTTTATCTATTCTGGTGTTGTTTATTGTTTTTTATTTTTTCACAAAAAACACAAAATGTTTTTCAAGTTATTTAACTCATTACCAGAATAGTCTGAAAAAGCATTGCCAGTTTGATTCATAAAATAATTATTTTAGCAATTTCGTCTGAAAGTACAGCAAATATAATTTGATACCCAGTCATAGTAAAATTCTTTATTATTCTTGTCCAATTTATTAATGTAGGTAAATAACGCTGCTCGAGTATTATTTACCAATTCGTTAAAATCAGCTTCTTTAGGAATTCTGTATTTAGTTCCTTTATTAAGAAGCCATTTTAACTGTTCATCTTTAACTGTGTTTAAATTACCAGTAACTACATGTCCGTAGTTACTATCAACATATTCCGAATAAGTAGATAAACAATCACATGAATCATTGCAGTCATTAAGATTCACATAGTTGCAGAAACTTTTATAATTGAAGACGTTAGCAGAAAAAGGTTTATCGTAAGAAAAAATAATTTTAGGAAATTTGTGTTTATCTTCCGCTGAGAAAGGCCAAGAATTTTTGACTTTGGGATTATGAAAGATATTATTAAAATTAATTTCATCGAACCCTTTGTTAGCATAGTGGACATAACATTTAGGCTTGCATATATTTTTTGAAATATGAACTCCCAGAGGAGTTAATTTAAATCTTAATTGATCTTTAATCATTTCGTCAATTTGTACATAGTTTCGATTAAGCATATGTAGCCACAACTTCTTTGCAGAAGATTTGCGTAAACTTAGAATTTTCTAAAATTTAATTTGCGCAGTAATATCGGATTAGATAGATCCAGTTGATGAATGTCACTAATAAATTTTGCTTCATCGAAGTTTAACAAGGTTCTAGTTTTAACTTTGCGGTTTTTACTTCGTTTATTACCAGATTTACTCCTGGTATTGAAATTACGATATACTGCGTTGTCGAAATTTTCACCCTTTAAAATGTCGTTTAACCCGTATGGATATTTTGTTTTAAGTTCTTCTATCCAAAAGGCTTCTCGGGTTAATCGATTTAGCTTATTAACTTTTTCGTCACAATTTTGGGGTAAACGTTCAATAATTTGAACCGAAAATTCTTCACAACGAGAATATCTAAAATGTTGTAGAATATATCTGCAACCAAAATTTGATGAAGTTTTTGTTGAACGTCTATGTTGACCTATACCTATTCTTAATTTTTGACTGGTGTCTCACACATATCCTACACCACAAGTTTTACAGCGTAGCAAATAAATTACATTGGTTGCAGAACAATTTAGCTCGCAGTTAGAGTTGCTATCCAAAACGTTATAAAGTTTGTTATTATAAATTCCGTTTATATTAGTGTCTTCAATGAAGAAATCACAAAGTTTACAATTATAACCTCCGCATCTAACAGGAATTGTAGATACATCCGACAATTGGGTTATATGGGTAGCCGAGTCCGAGTCCGTAGTTCCGCCAGTGGGCCTTATATCCTGCTCCCCCGCTACAGAGGCCCCGGAGTCATTATCTGTTTGAAGACCTGCCATTGTGATTGAAGAGAAGATGTGTATGTATCCCCATACACTGAGTCCGTGGACAAAGCTGATCCGTAGTCAAAAAGGATTATGTCGGATGTACCAGCTACTGTCATTAATACCCAGTAAGATAAATGTATTAACTTCGTTTAAAATAGAAAGTCTCAATTTTTGATAGTAAATAAAATTGTATGTGTATAAAAGCAAGATTTCCAATGTTTGAAATACTGATATTAAATAAAACAACAGTAAATTCAAACAGATATCGGAGTAATAATTTTAATTCCTTCTTAAAAGTGGTGTTTAATCTAACGATGCAAGAAAGTTAGAAAAAACGTGTTCAATCTAACAATGCAAGAAAGTTAGAAAGAACGGATCTTTATTACGACCGAAGTCGTCAATATTACCAAGGAGTGCCGAAGCACTCCCCGGTAACGTTGAGGTCTTATATTACGACCGAAGTCGTCAAAACAGCAATCATAGAATTTAATCATCACTATCATAAAAATGGTTAGTGTTAGTGTGTGTTAGTTACTGGAAGAATGTTATAAAATTGGTTGCACATAGTATTAATAATTTAGGATTAATTTAGGTACGTAAAATAAAAATGGAAAAATCATAATTTATATTAATAATGCATGATAAATTAGGATTATTGTATCAAAGAGAACAAAACTTTTTGAAAAATATAATTTAATGGCAGGACATTTTTGGAGCGCATGGCTATGCTGAAATTTAATTATTAAAGTTCGGTAACTACAATAGAAGATGTAACCAGCAAGCACGTATAAAACTACACTGAAAACACTTTATTTCCATAAGGCAGTAATTCCTTCTGGACATTTTTCCTAAAAGTATTTTTGTTTATTATGATTATTATTAAAAATTATTTTTATTGAAAATGCTATTGTTATCATTGCTTATTAAAAATGTTTTTGTCCCCTATTTTACATTGCATATATGGCTTTTCTGGGACACTGAGCGCTAATCCTGAATCCGTTTTCGGATTCACCTTCTCCTTAGCTCAGGATAATATTACAACTTAAGCAAACTTTCAACTTTAGCTTTATCTAGCTACCTAAGGAAAAGCTTGAAGAAACCTTAAGGTGCTGGTATCGTTTTGTGCAGTGCTTTTGTGGGTAATTTTTGAAACGCCCTAACTTTCGCAATTTTGTGAGTTGGAAAGAGCTTTATACATCATTTTAAAGCTTATAATCTGTAGATTCTCATGACAGAACAAAACTAGTAAAAATCCGCAAAAAATAGCGAAAATTTTCTGACATACTGACATCTGACAGGTTGAATATAGACCAAAAATTTTTGAACATCGATTTCTCAAAACTGTGAAATCGGCCAAAATTTTTTCTTGCGCCGACCTATAAAGGACATGTGGGCCGAGGGACATTTTTTGGGATTTGGCTCAGCAGGTCTTAACGGTCAAGAAAATCCATTAAATGTGCGGTGACACAAAATTTCGCAACTTTGCATTGAGTTTTCTCGCAACTGGAGATGTTTTAGCTCAAACCAAGACAAATGTCCCTTCGCAATAGTGCGAATTCTCATTCTGCAAAAAATCACGCGAATCCATTGAGTAGTTTTTGAGAAATCGATGTTCAAAACAAAATAATCGCAGTTTTGCCAAAATGGTTTTTCGGCCAAATCTCTAGCTTAGAGCAACAAACTCCGGCTAATAGGCATTGATAAAATGTGCAATGGGACTGTGTATCGATCGAGAATAAATAAACCAAAATTGTCCGTATGATTTGGCAGTAATTTTGAAAAAACTGATTTTCTCGAAAACAGCCATTTTTGGACCCCAAAAATCGTTTTTTGCTTACTGACTTAACCACTAGAGATAGCTCAAAAGTTGTAAAAGCAAAAATGTTCATTTTGGTGCCCTCTTTCCAGCCATACCAACCAATCTGGTGTGTCGACTATGTGCTGAGAGAATAATGGCAAAAACCAAAAATTTCTTATCTTTGCACGTAAAAATGCGGGACTGGTCCCAGAATGTTAAAGAGCACCGAAATAGTATATTTGGAAAGTTTCAAACCACTTTCATAAAGAATTAAAGCCTATAGGGTCAAATTTACACAAAGCGATACCAGCACCTTAAACAAAAAGATTAATCGAAAACGGATTTCAGATTCGTGCTCAGCTCGCCATAAAACCCATACGTTTTCAGCAAAATCGGGGTCAAATGTTTTTTTGATCCCCTTGGTCCTCCCTAACCAACTTAAATAATTGCAAAATAAAGTTTAAATTTTTTCTTACAGTTTTTTTTAAATTTTGAAATTTCCGCATTCGTTAGCTACAGAATGCACCCATACAAACCTTGAAATTAGTGGTCAAATATCAAAAGTGGAAGATGCAACAGATTACAGAAATGTCTGAGAAACATTGGCCAACATTGCCAGTCCCAGTAATGGCAATTTAAGTCATTAGTTTTAATCCGTTTCGAAAATAAACAGGGGCCGATGTTATCAAAGTCTAAACCGGAGTTAAGTCGCAAACCTGCGTTCACTCGTCTATCTTTAGCACATAAAGTTAAGACTTAACCCGAGAATAGATGTTGATAGCATCGGTCTTTGTTGTAGCCAGTGGCGTAGATAGGTCTTTTCTTCCGGGAAGGCGGACCTTTGGCGAGTCAGGGGAGTCTATGGATCTTCTCCCTGCGCTGTAATAGCAATTTTTTAACTTTTACCGTGACCCACAATCGTAACTTTCACTTTTTATAATTGATTTTTTTCAGATTTTCATCGAAAACGGCTACAGAAACTTTAATTCTTAATTGTTACTGCTGAAACTTCTTTCTTTTTTCTTTTTTTAGGATTTTCTTTAAAACTGCTATACGAGCAGAAACTTTATATAATTCTATAATATTAAACTTAAAATTTTCAGGTTTTTATATTTTTAAAGTATTTGAACCCTCAGAATTGGTGAATGTTTCATATTTTAGACATGAAAGCAAATTTTTTAAGCACTTTGTTCTTGCTGTGTTCTTTCGGATCAGCAAATGACAATGAGAGAGCTACATAGCTCGTTGTGGAGGAAAACAGTTTTGCGAACGTGTAGTACCAGCGGTGGTTCTGAGGGCAGATCCCCCAGAAGTTGAAGAATTGTCCAAATTTAGACTGCATCGGAAATAATTTTGAGCCCTTTCTTTATTAGGTTGCGATGACCTCTAGGTGTAGTCATTGTATAGCCAAAAGTGTATATAAAAATCAATATAAAACTCAATATAAAGTCAAATAACCGATGAAAATTCAGCAAGTGTGATTACGGTATTGATGGAGCCGATACGCAGTTGCTGATTGAAAACGCTGTTTGAGTTTTTAATCCATTTACCCCCGTAGCAACACGGGGATTAAAAATCCGTCAGAAACAGCTCGCAGGATTAAAATTAATCAGCTGATTTTCAATCACTGCTAAATAAAGAAACTGGGTAGGATTAAATGTTCGTCTTTTTAGGCAAAGCTGAGAGTACTACTTCAAACAGCGATCTTTTTTATTAGAAAGAGAAAAGAATCTTTTTCCTTCAGATAATAAAAAAAGAAAATAATAACTTGATTAATGGCTTCATACTGTGCTAAGTTTAAACTATTGGCAACACCTGCCCACTTCACATATGCTTAGTTTTTATTATTGTCCTTAAACTTAGATTGTTCGCATCAGCACAGTTGTGCTAAAAAGATTTAAGTGGAAAAAGGCAATTAACGCACTGCAGGGGTTTCTGTACCCGTAAAATGTACAACCTCACCAGTACACATTTTATTGGAAATTGCGCAGTATGAATCAATTAACTGTGCAGAATGTTAAAACTCTTGAAATCGATGACAACGAAGCCTGCCCACCTGGGGAAATTCGAGCATTAATACAATTTACCTTCATTTTGGCGTCTCTGCAGCTAAGACTAGGCGCATCTTCCGAATAATAATTAAATTCAAAATTAGTAAAGGTATAATTTGCATAAGCATGACTGAGCTGCCAAATGTTCAGAAATTGGGAAAAACCACTCTGACCGGAAATCTCGAATTTTTGAATCGGGATTGCGCGGAAGGTATTAGAACCCAAAAAGAACTTATTTCGGAAAGTTTCATCAAATTTCATCTTGATTTACGCCGCCAAATAACAATATGTGCCCAAAAGGAATCACCACCTTAGGTTAAAAAAATTTCCAACCTTAAATGGCGACCTGGCTTTAATTACTCAAAAAATGTTTACAGTTGCCAGATACAATTGCCGAAATACTAAAACAGATATCTCGTAAAAATAACACTGCATGTGCAAAAATCTGAAATATTGCGCTGCTTCAATAAATTCGTAAAAATAGCCGACTCTAACAATAAATGAGTGATCGGGTTCAAAATTAATGCCTGCAAAAGAAATCACTACCTCAAGGGATGATGTTTTTAATACGCTCAAGCCTCAGCCACAGCTGGGTGCCATGAGGACTAGTAGCAACTATCATTCCTACGTTTAACTACGCAGGTAGTTGACAAAAATAACTCAGAAACACCATTAATTAGGTTTTACTTATTCATCTTACTAAATTTCATTGATAGTCTTAATAAATAGCCCGATTTTGCACAGATCTTACATGCTTGTAGTATGCCTTATTGATGGAGCCAAGGGGTATCGAGCATAGTCTTGGCTGATAGAATCTGCATTCGCAGCCTCTCCAAGAATTAAAGCAATACCGGCAAGACATAGAATAGGAGCAAAGGAAAGCCATTGAACAAAACTGCCGTAATTAGTCCAACATCTGAAGCAATATTATTGTACTAAATACAGATAACCATGTGTCAGGAAACAGATATTGAACATTGCTTGTTAAGAGAGCAATAAAGTGATAAGTAGTGTTTGGTTTCGGTTCAGTTGTCGGAGTGGCCTACCAGCGAGCAGTTGAGCCTGATTGTGCCAACAGTTAGGTAGCCGGCTAATTTCCACAAAATAAAGGGGCTTTATCATTATGATGTGGATTAAATAAATAGATAATTGTAATTTTCTTTCAGCAAGTGGCAGATACTGTTTTCTATTTTTTCCACAATTTTATTAAGCTAGACAGCTTTGAACGTTTTCCTGCCTTGAACGAGTCAAAGGCTATATAAATTAGGATATGCCGTTATGGCACTGCATTTCAATTGAATTCAATTCAATTTGAAAGTTCGGCAAACGAACAGGTCCTTTAGTCTACGACATCACTAGCCCACGCTCTGGTTTATACAAATACTTCCGTTGGCGTGATTTGCTTGACCGTTTCCTGCATGTTGTGATTAGTAGTTATAAACCAGCCAATATTGCACAGGGCAGAAGATTGAATCTTTCTTTTTTTATTGCTTACGAATAAATTGACGGATAAAGGCGCCATCCGAAGGCAGCAGATGCTCCGCCAATAGCCGCAGGAATACCTAAAATAATTCGTAATGCCACAAATACCGAAGTCTTACAGAAACGAACGTGTAGCAATTTAATAAATCCCTCTTTTCAAGCGAATCAAAAACTCAATTTTGTTAGGTTAACACGGAACTGATGATGTACAAGCAGAACAATGAGTAGACGAACTGTGTTTCTTTAGGATACGTCTGTGTTAATCTCTGAACGATCTTAGCGGAATGTACAGATACCGAGAGATAACCGTAGATATGATGTCAAAAGAATTGTGACAAAATGATTATAAGCTGGTTATAGGTTATATCACCCTCTAAACTGTCATAATTCTGTTTTCGATGAAACGCTTACACTTAACTTCCACTGATTTACAACACAATTTACTTAGAGCTTCAATTAACGTTAAACCTTAAATAAGACGCAAATCATTCATACCCCATCCAAGTAGTGTGGCGTACAGTAAAGGAATCAAGTAAGCAAACGTGACAACGTTTGTTCCGGATGCATAAACATACAGACCTTCAATTGCCAAGAATCCAAGCAGATGAGTGAATAATGCCTGCAGTGAAATTCCACAGAAGGCGCACAGCCACTAAAATCAATTAGGGTTTTCAACTATCCTCTAAAAGCCATTTTCATACATTGATATTTGCTGCATAGCCAGACTTCGGCAGGACAATTGTCAGCAGGAACCCAAATTGTGGCGAAATTTCGAAGCGCCGAAACCTCAAAGCTTTTGTCAATGAGCAATTCAAGGCTATGTGAAGAGGGAGCGAAAACAAGCCGAGAGCAAATTGTGTCTCTCTCTTGGGTTACGTTCTCAAAACATGCCGTGATTCTTTATTATTCTTGATTTGATACGACAAAAAAATTTGGTAATTAGGAATGGAGGCTTGGTTTTGGGCACACCTGTAATGCGAACGACGTGTTGACTGTTTGTACATTTCTCTTAACAGTGCTTTTCCATATTAATAATTTTAAATCCTTTCATCAATACATTTATTGTTTGAATTATAGCTCGTATTTAATTTTCCATGATTCCATAGGCAGCTATTTAATTTATAGTAAATAATCACCAGAAGTTTTGTCCATTGGGGAAGCACAGGCATAGTTTAAAATAAGATTAAATTTGGTCATCAGAGACAATTCGTAACTAATTTAATCATACTCACATTTGCATTCAGAGAGATAAACATTGCATCAGCCATCGAATTTACAGCTATAAGTTAATAGCAGCACTCGAAATACTAGCCCTTATTTTCCCGACTCATTTGTTAAGTGGGATGAATCGGAGGGGGACCGATCCCCTTGCCCAGACAAAGTACAAGGGCAGGACAACTGATAGAGCAAGCAGAAGTGGAATGGGAACATGTTTCGCACCGAAATCTTTAATAAATTTCTTGGTTCACTTGCATTTATACTAATGTTTTGTAAGCTTTAAGGAAATCGAAGAAAAACTGGGGCTGGCATCATGACCGTTGTTGGCCACCTCCCAACTGCGACATCCGTCCAACAAGCACTACCCTCGAGTTTCCCCTCTAGTCTGCCCTTAGACATGGGCATCGGAACAACTTTGTTTTTCATGCTGAACGCCGCCAATCCTCCTGCCTCCGGTAAATTACCCTGTTAGGTCTTCGGATTTCCGGGTATTATCGGTCCTAAACCAGTAACTGTTTTACACCATGCCTAATCTGATCACTAACGTTGGGACCACCAACCTAACCATGGGTCACCGTGGTCTGCTACATTATGTTCGCACGGGCAAGTGGCGCAACAACAACGATATGCTATGCGGACACAAGTCACAGCGTGAAGAACGTGCACTGTAGACAAAACTTCCATGAGAATTCGCCTAAGTTACTTTACTTCATTATTTAACTTAATGTCTGAACTAATTATTTGTAAGATTAGTAGAGCAAATGTAACTATGGCTCGGCATGTGCAACACATTATTTAACATTAATCTGGATCGACTTTTATTCGAATGCCACAAGTGTAATTTCGATCTGTGGCACATTGGTCTTGTTTGTAAGGACTTGTAAACTTGTGTCATTGACGCTTGAAGTTGAACTGTAAGGATCAGCTGGTTGAGGAAACAAGGTCTTGCTTGCTGGTAACTTATGATCATTTTAGATGACACCGAGTTTGCGTGTGAATTTGTGGGGTGCCGGCTACTCATCTGCTAAGTTAGGTTCCCCTATAACATCGACCCCGTGTGGGCGTGAAAAAGTTGCGAACAGCCTCTATCTGATCAGCCTCTATGAGAGCTGTCGCCAGAATACACAGTGTTAGTTTCAATTTTGATTCTTGTTCAGAATGTGACAGCTTTGTAACATACTAAACCTGTAAATCCATTACTTAACAAATTTTGATTGTATTATTGTCACTAACTTCTTCATTTCTCCGACGCAGAGTCAATAAAATCACGTGAGCTGCGATAAATGCAATTTCTTCAAACATTTGTACTATTCCATGATAGTTGAAGTTACTAAACAGATAGAACACCATGACGTTTACTCAGATAATCACTGACGATTTATTCACTGAATTTTAGGCAACCTCCCTGGCACAGAACATGTTAGAATAGATTACAGGGTAAACTGTCTGACTCACAAAGCAGAAACATCGAAACCAGTAGATATGTCTCAAATCTTACCAAGAAAGTAGTTGGAGTCCAAGTACGCCAGCTACTAACCCAATTGACCAAGTGCAACCAATGATTTGCAACACTTGTGCAATTAAGGATTCCGTATAAGACATTGTGGTTGGGGCTCTCTAAACCAGAAGCAGCTGTCATGAAATCCGATCAATTTGTGTGCACTAAATGGTGCAGCACTGTACCTAGCATCCCAGATAGCACAAGCAAAAGCCTTAAGCTCATAGTTCGTGAATGCAAAGACTCAATTTCTTAAATATTAAACAATTCAGCAGCGTTATTATTGAATTTATAGTTACAGGATAAACAAATCTGTTTTCTGATTCCAAGTATTGTGGCAACGCTCGAGCCGGCTTTCCCTGGGAGTTTACATATTTATCCATTATTTTAGAGGCATCGCCTTGCCACAAGTCAAGTTCTTTTTCCAACTGCCACGACACCATAGGATCAATATCTTTGGGGGCCGGAGGTAGATCCGTTCCGTCGTAATCTTTCGTAATGTCTCCAGAGTAATACCCAGCAGCAAAAACTTTGTCTCTGATTTGACCACTGATGTTTAGTATGTTCTAAACAACCAAGTCTATTTTGAGTACTTTCTTAGAACTTGGAATAGCAGGTTATGTGTTATTGAAACAAACAGAATACTTAAAATTTTGTCCCTCAGATTTCATTAGATTCCATTACAGATGGCAAGGTAATGAATGATGAATTACACTCATAATACTTACAGTGACCGTTTTTAATGTTGGCTGCAAAGAAGAAGACAGTATTTCTGTGGCTGGATTTTGCATCGAGTTGGTCACGCTTCGTGAATAGCCTATTGTTGATCCAACGTTGGTAGCTACAATAGGAATTAGAACCAAATTAACTGTCGCTAGTGGCTAGAAACTAAACACCAAAATTTGCAAAAGCAATTAGGTCCATTCAATGGAGCACAAGTTAGTAGACGCAAGGGAAAGTACATAACGCCCGTCACACTATGCAATGAAGGCAAAAGCTAGGCTTACCCCCCACAAACGGACCACCTCTACATCGTCCCTGTTTGCGTACAGGATCCAAAGGGGGGCTCACACCTTTACTTGATTACATGTTGAAATTAACAGGGGCCCGGGAGTGTTCATGTTTCTTGGGGGTTTCACCCTGCCCAGACCAAAAGCTCACCTCCGTCCCCAGAGGGGTCCTTCACTCCACCCTCAGAATCTGTTTTTTTCAGTTCTTTGGCCAAACAACCGGAAAATCCGGTTTCTTCGGTAAATTTCCCCTCCTGCACCTGTCTGCCAGTGGGTGCAAGCGTGTATGTTTAACACATGATGTACAAAATATACCATGCGGGCGAGCGACCGCCGTTTAGAAAGGTAACGGGACACTTCGCCACAGTTTAATGGCTAATAAAAAATTAAATGCTTTTGTAAATGCTAAAGGGAATGCACCATATTTTGGTTAATAGTTTCAACTTTAACTGTAGGTTTTTCTGCAAACTCTTTCAAACAGACACACAAGCACATTTGGTTCTATATTGAATAAAAAGTTGTAATTTGAAGATTATTACCATTTTAAACAGTTTTTATAAAAACAAACAGCAAACGAACTAACAAATACTAATAATTTTGTTCCGGTTCTCCCCTCTTTCAACATTCCCTCAACCCTTTCCTAATGTTAAACGTAAGGTTAAGTACTTACGTTGTTTGTTGTAAGTACTATTGTTCTTTTGTGCCGTGCTATGCGGTGATGTTTTTGCAACGGTCTAACCTTCGCAATTTTGGGAAATGGAAAGAACTTTATACATCATCTTAAAGCTTATAATCAGTACATTCATAAGAGCTTATGGAATTAGCAAGATTAGCAAAAAATCAGAGAAATGTTCTCAAATAATGGCAAAATATAGACCAAACAATTTTTTAACACCCATTTTTCAAAACTGCAGAATCGGCCAAGGTTTTTTTGTGGCATAATATGAGGGACAGGTCAACAGGTCTTAGTGCTCCAGAAATTCAACAAATGTGGGTAACACGTAATTTTGCAGCTTTGAATTGCGTTTTCTTGCTTGTTCTTAGATCAAATCAAGAAAAACGTCGCCTCCGCAGAAACACGAAATTACATTCTGCTAAAAATCTCTGGAATCCGTAGAGTAGTTTTTGAGAAATCAGTGTTCAAAGCAAAACAATCACAGTTTTGCCAAAATGGTTTTTCTGCGAAGTATCTAGCCTAAAGCAAAGATCTCCAACTAATAAGCATCGATAAAATGTAAGGGAGTAAGCGATAAATGGAGGTGGGGTAAGCCGTTAGCGCGCATCGCATAGTTTTTGCCTTCATTGCATAGGGTGTGACGCTCACACTCTTATGTAAAAATAGGCGAAAATTTTTTACTATTGATGCTAGTAACTATAAGCAAATAACGTTACTCTGTAATTAATTCTAAATTTAGTGATTTCTGACTCATATGAAACCTTTTGTTTGAGCACCTTCACAAATGACATTAGTGCATAAGCTTTTGGTGGTGGTTTTTAAAAATCGAAAAAGCACCATCCAATTAATTTCTTTGTCTGGCAATTGGAAGAATGAACAAACAAAACAATGAAAACCTTGAATAAGAATGATGATATGGTGAAAGATCTTACAGTCGTACTGGTACTATCGCTTGCTTAGCTGATCAATAGGGAAATTGTTTTAAATGGAGTAATTAAGCACCTAACATCTTAATAACTAAGCAGCTCCCTTTGAGCAAATTGATTCGTATTTAGAAGGCTAGCCTAAGAAAACTGTGCAGTGACTCTTACAAATCCGACAACAAAACATCCTTTCCACGAAAAGTTTAGGAATTTCATCATTTCTTCAAAATGCGTTAGGTTCTTGCCAGATTTGTAAGAGGTAGCCAGAACCGAACTAAATAACTTTTATATCGTTAAAAACATCTCGTTCTATGCAACGTAATGATATCAAACTTATCGCTGTACGACTCTCCTAGGTCAAGTTATCGTATTTAATTTGTCAAAAAACGAATGCTTTTGAAAAATGTCAGCGTAGCATGTTTACACGCTGAGAAGCCTCCACCCCGGAGATTTTGACCTGAATGTTTCATATTGCAAGCTTAACACAATAGGCAGGGCCGAGTGACGCACTCTACCTTTAATAGACTCTTGGTGAAAGTTACATCACCATCAGTGCAACATTCGAGATTTTATGAACCCGGACTTCATTGATTTTGTATGATTACCTTTACTTGAGTGAGATAACGTAGTTGCAGAAATTGAAATTGATACATTTGCTGAAACATCTGTAGTAGATTTCAGAAGCACTGTTTTTGTAGTTGACAGCAGTAATAATGAGGTGGTCGGATTTTCTGGACCAGTAAACTTTCCAAGTGCCGTGCTTGCCGATGGAGCGTCAGATAGCGAGTTGGATACCAGTCGAAGTGTTGTTGCTGGTTTTAATTTTGATGTAGTGGTAGCAGCAGATTGTAATGTTGATGACGTTGCAATCGATGATAATTTCCATGCTGCAACGGTTGTCGAGGACAAAGTTGGCGTGGATGTATATTTCCCCGTCGGTGTCGATGCCGATGTTAATGACGACGTCAAATCGGCTGTAACCGTGGGCGCAGCTGCAGAAGACGTTATCAACGCGGAAATCAACGTCGACGTCAAGCTGGATTGTCGAGTAGATATAGGTTCCGATTCCGATGTAGATACCGAAGTCGCTTTAGAAAACAGCGTCAATGCTGATGTTGACATTGAAACGGACGCCGATGCTTTTGCTGTCGGAGGCAATGTTGCCGTAAATGGAATTGATCCTGATGACGACGTGGCTGTTAATGCTTCTGCTGACACTAATTCCAATATTGATGGCAATTTCGATGCTGATGGCGTCGGTCTCAACGTCGACGTTGTTAAGGAAATAGATGAAGATGTGGACGTCAAAGCTGATGTCGATATGAATAATGTTGCGGATTCGGATCTGGGTGTAGACGCAAATGTTGATGTGGAAATGGCTCTTGATGTCGATGCAATTATTGACGTAGACGTCGAAATGTCTGTAAAAGTAAATGTTGTTGGTGGTATCAATGTCGTTACTGTCCCTGTCGTCAACATCAGTGTCGATGTTGATGTGAAAGTCGATGCTGCACTAGCTGTCATTCTCAAAGTAGATGTGAATGCTGATTTGGGTGTTGATATGGATGTAGATGTAGACGTAGAGACAGAAGTGGATATAGTTGAAGATGGCGATGACAATGTCGACTCCATTGTAGATGTAGCTGAGGATGCTGAGATTTTTATTGATGTAGATTTCAGTACGAATGTTGACATAAATGTGAGTGTTGAACTTAGCACTGAAGTTGATGTCGATTTGGACGTCGATACAGATGTAAGTGTAGATGCCAATGTTACTACTGACGCTGTTGTGGATGTGGATGTAGACGTATATATGAGGTTAGACGTAGGTGTGGAAGTGGGTATTGTTGTAGCTACCCATGCCGATGAGGATGTTGGCACCGATGTGAATGTCGTCATAGATGGAGATGTGGTTGTAGGTATAAATGCTGATGCCGATGTTGACATTGATTGTGAAGTTGATATCGTTGTGAATGTAGATGTTGACGTTAAGGTTTTTGTAGATGTGGATGTAGATGTAGATTCAGATGTCAATGTCGACGCTGACGGCGAGGCGGAAGTTGTTGTAGATGTAGATGCTGATATAGGTAGAGAGGTTTGTATAGATGTAGACATATGTGTTGACGTATGTGTAGATGTAGATGTAGATGTCGAAGTTGATGCTAACGTTGATGTTGACGTTGAAGTGGTTTTTGACGTGGATGCAGATGTCGATTGAGATGACAATGTCGACGTTGACCTTGGTGCGGAAGTCGGTGTGAACGTAGATGTAGACATAAGTGTTGACATAGCTGTAGATGTCGATGTCGACAATAACGTTGTTGCTGACGATGAGGTGGATGACGACGTGGATGTAGATGTCGATTTAGATGATAATGTCGAAGTTGACGTTGTGGTGGAAGTCGTTGTGGACGTAGATGTAGACGTAGATGTGGGTATAGATGTAGACATAGGTGTTGACGTAAATGTAGACGCCGACGTCGATGTAAACGTTGACACTGATGTTGTGACAGATTCTGACGTATATGAAGATGTCGATGTTGTCGTTGACGTTGTGGTGGAAGTCGCTGTGGACATAGATGTAGATGTAGATGTAGATGAAGGTATAGATGGAGAAATAAGCGATGACGTAGATGTAGACATAGATGTCGATGAAAACGTTGGCAATGATGTTGTGGAATATTCCGACGTGGATGCATATGTAGATGTCGACGTTGATGTTGTGGTGGATGTCGTTACGAACGCTGTTGTAGATGTAGATATAGGTGTAGATGTAGACATAAATGTTGGCGTATATGTAGATTTGGACGTCGATGCAAACGTTGATGCTGACGATAAAGTGGATTCCGACGTGGATGTAGATGTCGACGTCGACGTTGAAGTAGATATCAACGTCGATGTGGATGTAAATGTAGACGTCGACGTCGACGTTAACGTAGATGTTGACGCTGAGGTTGATGTCGACGTTGACGACGATGTGGAAGTCTTTGTAGATGTAGATGTAGACATAGATGTAGATGTAGATGTTGATGTAGACGTAGATGTTGATGTCATGGTTGACGTTGAAGTGGACGTAGACGTGGTTGTTGTCGAAATCAACATATTACAGGATTTACTTAAAAATGAACCCGTGGTCCCGGCACCTGCAGATCCATCTAGAAATTGAAGCCCCGTATTAAGTAATGAAATTAGATTTTAATCCCAGTCTAAGATTTGAGGTCTGATCAAAATATTAGGATGCCACTTGGATGCTACGATTATTTAAACCTGATTTTAACCAAGGTGTGTCACTTTGCAAATAAGAGTAAATTCTCAACATTCTAATCAATTTTTGTATTGAACAACTATGACAAAGCAATACTTGTCGTTTTTAACTTTGAAGATATGGATAAATAAATAAGTAAAAATCAATTTTTAAATTACTTGCTTCTAGTGAAACAAATACTGCCATAAGCAAGCAGTGCATTTATAACATGGAATACACCGATTTCAGACATTCAAGCTAAGAAGTTTAGCGTTTTTACGAAAACGACATGGATAATTTGTGCCACGGTGTGGCCGAATAGTTTAAACTTAGAACCAAAAGGCCCGAATTGCAATTTCCAATTGAGCCTATTGTTTGCTTGCCCATGATCGTTGCCTACTATTTTATATCGTTATAAATGTCAAAATGTCCTAACAGTTGCAGGATTAAGTGTATGATCACAAAAATAAATGACTGGCATAATTCACCCCTTAATCGTTTAGTACAAACTAAACCATAGCAGCCTCGTAGTTCAAATAATGCCAATTTTCTTACCGCACTGACATAATCTGGTATATCGAGTTTGTGATTTCTTAGAACATGAATATGAACATCCTAACTCTGCTGCAGTACAAACTGCTCCAAAAATAGTATAAAAGGGTTGTCCATCTCCGCAGCTATTGAAATCTGAAGAACAGCCTGCATATTGAGTGCTTGACAGTTCCTCCAGTTCTACTAACTGAGCAGATACATCCATTGCGTTAATTAGGTCGCTGGCGCATACGTATGATCCGTCTAAGCGAGCGCAAGCTTTGTCGCAATTTTCGCTTGGCAAAGCAAATATGTAAACACCTTGCCCGGAGTCAGTTGAAGGAACCGTACGGGCTGCTTCGTAAAGCCCTTCTTCTAAAACATCCGATTCCGAAAACACAGCGCTAACTGACTTTCAGTCGTATGAGGAAGGAAGTGGAAGCCCCGGGGGAAGTTAGCTAATTGCATGAAGGTGGATAGAAATTAATTTTCTCTTTTATTCTCATCTCTCATATTTCTCTCTTATAAGTGGTAAAACGATCACCATGCAGATAGGCCATGCCCTTTTTGGACAGGAGTAAGTTCAAGAACATGCACCCATGAACTACGACTGTACTTCCTTTGTCCAGGAGTTCTCTATCAGCTCTTCCAAAAATTGCCGCTATACCTCAAACCGAATTTTCCGGTTATCTGTTCCCCCGTCATCGCGAAGACATGCTTGCTACCCTCATGAACATTTTCAGACTGCAAGGTTAATTTAAACAGTTTAAATCTAAATTATGATCAGATAGTTTAAAACAGCAAAAGAGAACAGCAAACTGTCTAAAAAATTGTTATTCACCTGTGAAGTCGATGCTTGCGGGAATGCCGTCTAAACAAAGTAACTATAGAAAAAAGTCTTTGAATGAGTGCTGCTCCTGTAAGCTAACAAACAACAGGTAATATTACGTTATGCGTTGCTGTATTTGCTGGTGAACTGTGTCAAGATTGGATAACTGCCCTATATACGAAATACAAACCAATAGCGGGCCTCTCTTAATTTCACTGATCGGTTCTCCGATCACGATACGGGAATGTTCCCACGCGTAGAGCTGGTCGGGAAACATACCGTCCTCCCTGGTTTTTGTATGGGATGAGTGGTATCCCAAGAATCCCTATTGGGGGGTGCTAAAGCTGGATAAGTTTAAGGATGGGGAATGTTGCAAGAGTTTTCTACGGGGGAACATTCCTGTATTTTGCTCGGGGTGAACTGCACAATGTCATCTAGGTTAACCATAAAGAAGTATGTAACATTGTCTCTGTATATTTCTCTATGTAAGCGTAATCAACATATGCTGTTATGGCGCAAATTTCCACAAATATGTTCATTTGTTGTGTGACATCACATTGTTTATACAATAACTCCTTTGACAATAACGACGTTGCTACGTTTACTTCAGACTAAAAACATCATTGAGTGCCCGGTACTAAATGACAATCCTTAGCAACAATATGTGAAGTTACAATGTGTTACGATAAGTGAAATTTTCTTTACCACAACAATTTTGATTTTATGAGCCAGTTGAAAACATGCATCCTTACCCTATTTTTGTACTTACCACATGAACACAACAACAGCTTTTCTAGGTCACCAGAAACACTGGCGCAGTCAGTTGCAGAACCATCGCCAAATCTACAGTCAGGACTGTTTGAGTCAGAGAAACCAACACTTGGCCACTGGTAAGTATTGTCAGGGTCAAAGCTACACTTTTTTCCTAGGTGGTAGTCTGTTAGACACTGGATTCCTTCTTCTAAATCCGCTGACAGAAGCTGTGACATATGTCCTAAGTTGCAGGACAACCCATAGCTGTTGCAGGCTTCAACGCAGTCTTCCCCAGCATGCCCAACAATGAACGTTGCACCGTTGCTTACTTGGACTGTTTCAACCATACTCGTCTGAGCATTATCTGAAACATATCAGACTTAATGAAACTTTAAACGAACACAAGGAAAGTTGTGCGACAAATTCTCTATCTACAAGCCAATGGATGTTCAAATTCTATCGTTACTTAATTCTTTAGTGCCCGTTTCAGACTTTTCTTGCCTAACTGAAAACAACCTTGTTTTAAACTTACTTTGTATGGTAAACAAGGACAGCAATAAGATAGATATGATCATCATGTCATAAATACAGCTTAATATTATGCGTGAAATATTCTGAAATTTGTAAAGACATTGACTACAAAGGTTTTCAAAGCTAATTCAGTTTGGGAACGTAAGCTCTTGTTGATCGGCAACAGCCCTCCATTCACATTGAAGTCAATCACATTGCTCATACGCTCGATTACAATCGTACTTCTAGCTTTTGTGCAATTCGATGCCAGAACAAACATAGAAAATGACAAATGGAAATAGAAATATAGCTCTTATCAGTTTCGATCCTATTCTTAACATATATTATGCACATGTACTACTGTTGATATTACAGTTAATCGCCAGCTAAATCTATTACGTTGATTGAAAAGTTGTTTCTTGATATTGCTGGTAAGTCAATTGTAACAATTGAGAATATTCTAAATATTTTAAAATTTTAAGGCCGCTTCACACGATCACAGTTTCATCAAAGTCTTCTTCGACGAAACTGAATTTTGATGCAGATTTCATGGTGTGAAACTTTGCTTGTTTGAAGAGCAACTCCATCAAAGAAATTTGAGCCAATCAGAATAGCCAATCAGAATACAGGAATAGTATAAGGAAAATTTTAGTGCAGGGTTTATATTTCAGTCTATATTGTTGCACCATCAAC
This sequence comes from Trissonchulus latispiculum, assembly GCA_030248195.1. NCBI lineage: Eukaryota > Metazoa > Nematoda > Enoplea > Enoplida > Ironidae > Trissonchulus > Trissonchulus latispiculum. The sequence continues at coordinate 135,680 of JASAND010024302.1, forward strand.
TTGTGTGTTTATGTCCCTGCTAAAGGTATCGAATTTTAGAAAACATGAGTTGAACATTTTAAGCTGACTAATTCTTCAGAAGTAGCGGTGTCCACTCGAGTCCATTTCCGATAGGCTGATGGTCCTCCAGAACCAATTCCCTTATCAAATTTTCACAGCAACCGTGTGTACTGCGCCGTAGAATCCAATCCCGTGTCCAAACTTTCCTATGTTTCCGGCCAGAACAGGTTCCTGGGTCTTCCTCATCATTAGCAATTAAAAGCAAAAATGCTGCCAACTTTGTTTAGTCATTTAATACCAAACATTCCTAAAATTTTCTCCGTTTAAATTCAACTTAATTTTCCCGAAAACTTTCAGATTTTTTCAAGATAACTTAAAATTGCTGTAATGGGTTTAACTAGGGACTTAAACCGCTGACTCAAGTACCACTACTTAGGACTGACGCAACGAACTCTGACCTGGAGACTGCGGATGAAGATATTTAGTCCAGGCGGCTCACACAACGCTGACTAACCTCGCCAAGGGGGGAGTGAGTTTTGGATTACGCCAACGGGATACAAAAGGATACAAACTCAGTTAATAAAATTTAGCTAATTCGAGCTTATCCCAGAATCTACCTAGCTACCCCAAAATGCCAAAACTACCCACAATAATAATATAAAATTTCCTAACAAGACAGAAACAACTGGGCAATTTAACTGGGACGTGCAAGCGAGAAATAACAAGAAGTTACCACACGGGCTACCCGTTGTAGCACAATACAAGTAACGCGGCTACCCGACAATTACAAGTAATACAATTATATCAATACAAAGGGGGAGAGGACAATTGACGGGAAGTAGCCAGCAACCAGATTAGCCAAAAATAAGGAAGGAGTGACCAGTCGAAGAGAAGAGGGTTCAACAAAACGGGGAAAACGCCGCAAATAAAAGGAAAAGAGGAGTAAGTGAGTTAGAAGTTGAGTAGGTTAAAATGAAAATAGTTGAAATTAGTAAAAGATTATGGATTAATTTAAGAATTTGGTATGTTTCACCATGAGAAAATATCTGAAAAGAAATAGTTTTCGGCGCGGAGAAACTTACAAGGCGGGTCACCCCGAAATTTTAGGAGCGACTATGCGCGACGAAATTTAACTCCCAGAGTCCCAACTGATTACAGACGTGATTCAGGTCTGGAAAAACATGTTTTGTCAGCATCACCTGACATACATGATCTATCTTTCCAGACTTGACATAACTTCGCAACAATCTCATCAGGGGAATTTTAGAGATTTTTAAGAAATTTTGGGAGAAAAATAAGAAAGGAGTTGCATATAAATATTGAAAAAGGGGTGATAGCGGAGTCGCTACCACCCACATTACATTACATTTAAAATTTAAATTAAATTTAAAATTCGATCAAAAAAGTGTTCAAAATAAATTTCTCCATATTCTAAACAACGCAAAAATAGTGCGCATTTAATGTACCGCGCGCCAAAGTTTGGAGCCAAATATTTGAACGTGTGAAAGAAAGACTTTGGCGCCGAAACTTTAACTCAAAGTTTTTCGACAAATAAAACTTTGATCGTGTGAAACGTTTTAGATTTTTATTTAGTTTTTAGTTTTTTAACGTTTTATAGGTCGTAGTAATTTATGTATTCAGTAAATACTGTATTTACTGGCCTATTTCAGTAAATACGGTATATGCTAGTAAGAATGGTATTTTCTTTAAACTTCCTATCTTTACACTTAAATACCATTTTTACTGAAACTCGTCCAGTAAATACTGTATTTTCTAGTAAATTCTGTATTTTCTCTTAAACGTCTTAGTCTTTGTGTGTGGCTAGGGCTACAAAGGACATGCCGACGTCATATCTATCTAAAAACCAAAAAATAGGTCATACATCATCTCAGTATGTTTAAAGGGGGTGCATGGAGATAAACTCCAGACGTTAAAAATATTAGTTCACAAAATTAAGGCCAAAAATTTGAGCCTAAGGCCAAAAACAAAAACTTTCTTTTGGCTTAAAAATACGGGACTGGTCTGAGAATGTTAAAAAGCGCGGAAATAGGTTATTTCGTACGTTTTAGCCATTTACGTAGAAGATTAAAGCCGCATGAGTCAAAAATACCCGGAAGGAAACCAGTACCTTAATGGGTTTATGCCTGCATACTTTTCGTAATTTAAAAAATACACGAATAGCGGTTTTAAAACTTTAAGTAAACTTATAGTGTATCTTAAATGCTGTATAATACAGAATTTATTAGAAAATACAGAAAAAGTACGTGTATCTGCTTTGATTTTAAAAACTGTGTTTGAATTAAAACTATTTCTTGGATTTGGTAAACTAATATTTTTAACGTCTGGAGTTTACCTCCATGCACCCCATTTAAACATATTGAGATGATGTATGACCTATCTTTTGGATTTTAGATATGACGTCGGCATGTCCTTTGTAGCCCTAGCCACAAACAAAGACTAAGACGTTTAAGACAAAATACAGAATTTACTAGAAAATACAGTATTTACTGGACGAGTTTCAGTAAAAATGGTATTTACGTGTAAGAAAATACCATTCTTACTAGTAAATACCGTATTTACTGAAATCGGCCAGTAAATACAGTATTTACTGAATACAGAAATTACTACGACATATATACTGTTTAACCTGAATGGACAAACGTTTTTGTGAAAACGTCGGATCCATGAAAAACTCGACAAAAGGGTCTCTTCTTTTTTACTAGGCACTCAGCTCATGTCAGTGTGGAATATTTCCTTGATTTCACTGAAAATTATACAAAAGTGAGTGCTAACTTTATTCAAATTCAATCTAGATTACCCTTTTGTGTAAAGTCCAAGGCAGCACTAATTTTAAAATACTTCAAATTTGGTCGCGTACTCTTGCAGTTTTCATTTTTGTCGCGTTTGTGTCTTGTTGTCACTAACCTTGTGCTGCGATCTAACATTCCTTTTTGGGGAGTAACTTTGGTTGCCCTGGTGGGTCCTTACAAGGTTTGTTGTATTTTTTCTGTCTGTTGCAACTTTCCATGAAATTCTTGAAGGTCTTGAAAGTTCTTGAAAGTGTGCACCAATCATTATTTGCAGATCGGAATAAAAACTATATAATTCAACTGATTACCATCCGCATGTTTACAAGAAATACATAAATTTTCAGACATCTCAGGAAAATTATCTCATCTGCTGGCAAGCATTCAGAGTCAGGATTAGGTAGACTCAGAATCAGGAAAGCTTACTTACGTCAATTAGTAGCCTAACATTCCTAAAAAGGGTGTACTACCACGTCTATCAAATTTCTAGGAATTTAATCTGCTAAAATGCTTACTTACGGTTCAGCATAAAAATTCTCACGGAAGCGTAAAAATAGTCACACCAAATGGCAAACAGCTTTTAGTTTTAGAGCTTGTTATTAGTAAATTGGTTGCTTCCGTCGCCAGCAATCACATTAGATGAGAGTGGTAGTTGGTAACAAGAAATGTGTTTGCTGTAACAGTAACGTGTGTGCCTGGATAAGTCAAAGTCTGTAACAAAACAGAGAAAATAAAGGAACAAATATTTTACGAATCTGTTTCGAGAATTCAGTCTGAAAGTAGACACACATAGTTGAGTCTTTTCGAACGGATTGGCAATATGATAGGAAACTAAATTTTTTCATAATATTCCCAAATAAGTAAATATTGCTTTTAGTACAAGTTTTGGGCTTCCTATGCTCAGTCATGCTGATGTAAACTATACCTTTACTAATTTTGAATTTAATTATTATTCGGCAGATGCGCCTAGTCTTAGCTGCAGAAACACCAAAATGAAGGTAAATTGTATTAATGCTCGAATTCCCCCAGGTGGGCAGGCTTCGTTTTCATCGATTTCAAGAGTTTTAACATTCTGCACAGTTATTTAATTCATACTGCGCAATTTCCAATAAAATGTGTACAGGTGACGGGCGGTTGTACATTTTACGGGAACAGAAACCCCTGCAGTGCGTTAATTGCCTTTTTCCACTTAAGTCAAAGCTCAGAGACAATAGAGAACTGAGAAGGGTAGGTCAAAGCCAATGAGCTCAACGACTGTCACCGTAAACTGAATAGGAAAGGAAATGCTGTCCCCCCCAAAGACCGTATTGACTTTAAGGAGAGTAAACACAGTTTTTGAACACCTAAATGTTAATTTAATGACAAATTTAAATCTTTTTTAAATTTTAAATCAAAAATTTTTATAATTTTATATTTTAATTAAGTCTTAATTTGAAGGTTTATCCAAAATAAATTTGAAACGATCGATTTATTATTTAGTTTTACCCTATATATAATGTATATAATACAATGAGAAACAGTTACTGACTCTGTTGCTTGGACTTTCGAAATGTGACGATGTAAAGTTTTGACTTAATTTAACAGTTTTAGCTCCTGTTACGTTACGTTTGTTACTGTTACATTATTATTTAATTAATTAATTGATAACTGAAATTCCTAAAAGTTATCAGCTTTCCTACTCAAAAACAAATGATTGTTCTCCTTCGAAAAGCTGATAATTTTGACAAAATCGATTTCCCAGCATCCCGACCCGAGGCCTTTGTTCCTTACTTAACGTCTATGCTAAGTGTTAAAATTGACTTGCAAGGCATTCCAATTGCGCGGTCATCCAGTCAAATCGTATTACCGTGTTGGCAGAACGGTTTGTTCTGCCAAACACAATTGCTGCGGTGTCAAAGGCAGTACATTCCCAGTGCGAAACCCAAGAAACTCCTATAGCAAACAAATTAAGTGAAACTTTTCTGGAAGCTCCCTAGGGAGAGATTGTTTGCCAGCATCCAATACTGGAATCTCTGAAATGTGTCCACTAAGCATGATAAAGTCTGTGTCCGCGTGTACTAGTCCCAACCCAAATATCACTTCCAAACCAACACGAGCCTTTCCAACCAAACTCACAGAGCTACTTGTGAAGCAATTTACTGTTTGCAGCACGGCAAGATTTGAGCCAAACAAACTTGCTAATGCCATAAATGAAACTTAATCCTCCAGTGTATGGTTTCATTAATTTGTAATTAGTGATTGGTTGTAACTCTTAATTAACAGATTAGTAACCATTTATTCCAACAGTAGAATTATAAAGCTGTCGTTTTGTTTTGTTCAAGCAACTAGTGGTAGGTAGTTAAGTTACCTCCGTTTGGCAATGATGATTGACTGAAGCGTGAAATATCTACAGTTTAAGTTTGAATGCATCCGATAATACACTTTCCGCAAACCTAGTAGGCTGAAACCAAAGGTAATAGATAACCAGCATTTTCTCAAAGCCATAATGAAGCATGAAATGAAGTGAATTTGTGCAAGGTAAACGAAGCATTGTCAGCACCTCCTACGGTCAAAAGAGATTAACCAATCCTGATATTTCACCAACCAATTTTCACCGAAATATCAATGAAAACTAACTGCAAGTTTTAGGCGGTACAGGCTACATTTGGTGTTCAAGTCTTGATGTGTTTAGCTGGCGCATATGTTTGAAGTAACCTTTCCCGAATTCCGGGCTACGATTTTGTTTCCTCCGCCCGTTCATGTCCGCATAAAGGCGCGGCAATCTTGATATGAAGAATTTAGCATCGCCCTAAAGTTGACTTGACACAGAGATCCTCAACCAAGCAGAGTTACATGTAGAAAGTCAATGAGATTCCTGAGGAATCTGTCATTCTTGACAACTCATCGCAGTCTATTGAAACACTTGAGGTTAAGGGGGGGGATCGCTTTAGGTCTAATGGTCAAAATCTATAGGTCACGGATTTCGCTCATTTTCGCACACAATATATGTTTTCAGAAACAAGACAGCACAAGAGAGTTCGAAAACAAACAGAGACAAAGATACTTAGTATTAAGTTTGCAAAACTTGAAATTTTTTGTGATTTGCTCTTCAAGGTCATGTGGTGCTTTCAGTGCTAAAACGACTCCGGCATAGCCATGTGGGTGCTCGCAATGCTATCTTCTATCGTGAACTGAATCTTTTTTAAGCTACTGTGCCCTCAAACTTTACTTGCCATAACTTGCAGTCACTTCATTTCATACACATCTGTTGGAAAAGTTGTTCTGTTTATTTATGAATGTATGAATAGATGAATGATACCAAGTTTGACTTTTTTCTAATTTTCAAAACTTGACAATTTTGACACATACGAAATCAAAGTAGCCGACAGGACGAAAAGCACAACTTTGGAGCGTTTGTTTAAACCACAATGTTCGGCAGAGACTTGTGAGCCAAGTTTGGTGGCTTTCGATTGTGTAATAAGATAGAAATTAGCAAAAGAATAAGAATTCTGTGTACACGTAGAGTGCAACTATATATCTACAAGCGGTTTCTGGAGCGTTTGCCAATCGTGTGGGAGAGACAAAAACGTTTTGCTGATCCGGCTTTTCATGGTACAAAAAACACCAAGTTTCCAAAATTTTGACTTTGCAAAATCGCTAAAAGCTATAAATCGCCAAAGCCAAAAACTCGCTACTTAACAGATTTGTACCAGAAGGTTTATTTGAACTCTATAGCATGTCCTAAACATGTGTGCAATGTTGTAGCGATGTATCTTTTATGCAGCAAAACATATTTCTGCCGCAAACTTTTAAACCTAACTTTTTCATTTTCCTATGTTTATGTAAGTGGAAGAAAAATTCAACCTTAGCCTAGAGATAAAAATTAACTGAAACAAAATATCCACTGTCTCTTGAATGTAACTTTTGTTCATTAATTTTAGTTTAATTGTCGCCGTTTTCAAACTCTTGACTCTCTGCGTGACTAATAACTGTGAACTCTGTGGAGGGTATGTTGGATCTAATGTCGAAGTGGGTAAAACTGTAGAAGTTGAACCTATGATTGGCTCTATGTTGGTGCGAACTAGGTGTCGGACTAACTATTGTTCTGAATTCTAAGACTGAAACTATGAAAGTGGTTTGACAACTTATTTGGCTAGACAGAATCGCTTAATTGGTGTGTTTTTCTCCTAAAAAACTCAAATTTTAGAATTGAGGCAAATCGCCTAAAGACTTAATCCCAACGCCTAAAGAGCCTGTGATAGTAAGTTTGTGAAGTTGGCCAGGCTTGTCTGTACTGAAGGCATTCAAGTTTGGTCAACTCTCTCTCAACCTGGGCGTGCTGATCTGCCCCGCTATACTATTATTTCATATTTTCTCTGTGGATTTCAATGGATATAGGGTAAAGCGAGTTTGAAGTCGAAAAGTCAGAATGAATATACCTTTGATTGTAACTTTATTCAGCACAGTTTATGGCTTATATGAGTTTAGTAAGACCCAGTTTTGCTAACGTTTACACAGTAATTTATCAGAAGTTGTCTCTTTGTGGTTCTGTGTCTCATTAACCGCACTTGTCCAGTGGATTTAATAATCTGGAGAGTAAATTGTCCTGCGAATTGATATCTTCTGCTGTGTTTTGAGTAGTTTAGGGATTCGATCTGAGAAACAAGGTAGACCAAGAATTATTTAGGTAGAATAACCAGTTGACTTCAAAAGTACCGTTGAGCAGTCAACTAATTATTAGGTAATTTAAGGATAGACCGATCTGCTTTGTGAATCACGAGTCATTTAACCAGTGCTCATATTGCGATTTGACTTCACCAAGTTTGTCCGACCCCCAAACTTGTGCGATTAGTAAGGGCTAAGAGATTTGGGAGTTTGAGACTTGTAAAGACTTCTCAGTGCCCAAATTAACTAAAAGAATCGAAGACAAGAAAACCTTTTCATTACATTTAACACGTGCCAAGGTCACCTTTGAAGGGCTTTACAGAACGATAGAAGCAATATTAGGCAAAACGCTCTTGTCTTGTTCCGAGGACTCGTAGGGACTACAAAATACGTGAAAACCAGCAAAATCGGAGATGGTCGAAAAATCGGCCAAAAAGCAACCCCCTTCCTTTAGCCGGCACGTGTAGCGCTTCTACGAGGTGTGAAAATTTATATATTTCTTCATGATGGAAAAGTATAGGACTTCGGAATGGCTATGCAAATTAGAAATTCGACATTTTCGTAATATGCAAATTAGCTTAACCCATACTTAAAAGTCGAAATTTTTATTGTTTTCGTTCACCTTTTTCATTGAATCTCATCTTCAAAATGAACCCATCAGGATTGGAACAGGATTAAAGGTTGATCTAAGGATAAGGGGAAAACCTTTAGTAACACGGTCGCTTCTTACTTTTGCACTTTTTTGAATTTTTTCTAATTGTTCGCAATATTAATTATTCCAAATAAATTATTCATTTTCTGCATTTTGTTTCTCAAATTCACTTAAGGCTCCTAAATTCACATGCTCTGTATGAGCCTGCTCAGTTTCAACTTAGACAGAAACTTTGTTTTGTCTATTTTTTTGCACAGGGCTGGTGGACCAAAACTAAACCGAGGACAAGCCCGAACGGGAGGCGTCAGGTACCCTTGTACCCACGAAACCAGGACATAGGACAGAGAAGGGAAGAGGGAGGTTCAGCTTTTGATTCAGAATTGAAAGTATGCCTAAAGAATTGACCCAGCCGGGTTCCGAGACAGGCGGCGGGTTAGTACCCACTACACCACAGGGACATCAGCTAAACTCCCACAGCAGGCTTGCCAATCTTTCCACAACATGCATGCTGTTTGGCACTTGAGTACAAAGCAATTCTCCAAATGTCTCCATACTGTTCAACTAACAATTTTTAAATACATCGATCCTTCAGAACATACATTCAGAACCTCTGCGCCAGTTTCGGTGGCACAGCTTTTTTGATTTTTTGATAGTTTTTGATAACTTTCAATTGTTTTTGTTTAAAACACCGTAATACGTTATGCTTACAACATGTGACAAAGATGGTGCTTGATGCATCTTAAAAGGTCTCGCTGTAATTTACTGAAAGATTATAATCACCGTGACAATACAGAAACTTTAATATTTTGTGTATTCTAGACATCATTACTCGATTATGCTGCCTTTCTTCACATCAATCTCAAGCTGCTTCTGTAGAAACACTGATACAAATGATGTTTCGCGAAAATTTCGATCGTACGAAACAAATTTCTACGAGAATTAGAATTACTTTAAAGGAATTCCAAAAATGATATAAATATAACAAGCACGTGCTGACTTAGATTGTTAGCTTTATTCAGACTCTGAAGCAATTTGAAAGTTTAGAAGCTGAAACAAATGCTTTCTGATAGTTTTGTTTAGTATCAAATAAACCCAACCGTTAACAGAGCATTGCAAACAGTACATCAAAGTTATGCTTAAAATGGCCCATTTAGTTAATTCCATCAACTGTGCTAGGACAAACACTATAGCCAGTGCCTGTAGATAGGCAACAATTACAAAAAACTGTAAAAACAGTTTATACTCGCGTCGCCTGTTGTCAACTTCTGTCTGAATATTGTCTCCGTCGTTAGAAACTTTATGCAGCCTTCTGTAGGATACAAAAACGCAGGTGTTACAAGCGGCTGCGATGGCACAAGTTGTACAGATTAGGGACAAGTCAATGTAGGTAAACAGCAAACCACCGGAACCTCGAATGCTTCTACCGAATCCGTATATTTCAGGATACAAGAAAGCACGGCAGCATGGGTGCCACAGAAGAGTAAACGAGACCAAACATCAAGCAGCCGGCAATGATACGATTAACATTTTCCGTTTTGAACACAGCTTTGTAGACTGAATGCTTACAGACGCAGAAATAACGGTTAAATGCAAGAGCGCAGGTTAAAGATAACCCTGAAAAATTGGAAAATGTAATGCAACAGTTAACTCCCAGGTTAATCCAATGGCCACCCAAAGATCTGTGCAGTGCAATCGAAGGGACGCAGTATCCAGCAATGTTCAGCAAAATGATGCAGTCGCAAAAATGCCTACCACTGAAGCACCTGTGGTAAGGATTTTCGCAGAACTCAGAAACCCTTAGGACCACAGTAATGTAGCAGCAATAAACGGATAGTCCGGAAACACAGACAGCTAAGATCGCAGCCGCCGCAGCTTGTCGTCACTGGCAGTAGTATGGAAATCTGGAATTATTCATTTGTAATTAGAAATGCAAATGTTTTCAAATCAATAAATTGTGATGGTGCTTGCAGTCACTCAATTTATTCATTCCGTCTGTGTATCAACTTTCACTCATCGATGTTGGACTTGGTTTACAGAAACCGAAGCTGAAACAGAATTCCTATTTCATCGAAAATATCAGCACGCTTTCGTATTTGACAAATGTATGACTTCAGACCGAGCACTTTCATGACTTCTGATAAAGGAATCAGTGTTGTGAAAATTGTTTTAAAACGGATACCAGTGCCTTTAAGCTGAGTGTAGATGTTGTGCTTGAAACAAAATCCAGCAGACATCGAAAATGCAAATCTGCAGCAAAAAGTTGTTTTCAAGTCTAAATTCTCTGCTAGCTGTTTCACCAAGTTCATTATCTCTACCAAAGAGTTCAGCCGACTTGCTTACCTGTTAATGACATGATTGTTGGATTGCCACTAATTGAACTAACTTTGTGTCAGAACTCCGACTGTCTATTTCTGTCGCAAACGTCATCAATTATGCAAAAGTCAAACAAATTAACTGAGCAAAAAGGTCAGAACAGCTAATGTCGGAGCGAAAAGACAAAAAACAGACTAAGTATAAGTTCAGTGAACACCTTGGGAAGCGGTAGTGGTTGAACAACATCCTTCCAGTGTTATCAAAATTGGGTTGAGTTCAACCCGGGTTGAGCCCATTTTTGGGTTCAACCCTAAAATTCTTGGGGTGGCTAAACCCCGGTGCACAACCTAATGTTATCAAATATTTTTTGGGTTTAGAGGCCATAATTTTCAACCCAATCTCAACCCGGGTTGGGGTTTCGCCGGGATGAGATGCTTGATAACATCGGCTCCTGAATATTCATCATACAGATGCTTCCACAAGGGTTGGTGCAGCACAAAGATAGAGGGTAAATCCAAGACAGCACATGTCAGAACTCGTACCCTTGAAGCCAGGCCTAGAGAGTGCATTAGGTTGTATTTGTGATTCCAACTAAATTAATAAGTTTTCATTATGAATGTTTTTAATTAAAAAAAAACTTGGGTAGTCTAAGAATTGCCGAGCATTTGTAGTTGACATGTAGTTTTGCAGCCGTACTTATATATACCTATGTTTTTAGAGAGTCTCCGAGTTTCAGCTTTATTGTGTCTTGATTAAAGCTTAGTTTGTCTCAAACTTTGAGCAATTTTGGTCTCGACGGAAAGGAAAGACTTGGCTCGGTCGTGGGTCGAACCGCGGCCCTTCCGCTCTGAGTCTGGGCGACGACTTTGAAACATCGACACAATCAAGTCATCAGGGGCCAGTGTTATCAAAATTGGGTTGAAGCTCTACCCGGGTTGAACCCATTTTTGGTTTCAACTCCTAAAAGTTTTGGGTTGGCTAAACCCTGGTGCTCAACCCAATGTCATCTGGGATTTTGGGGTTGACTTATCTTTTCCAGCGTTAATTCGGCTCTAACTCAACCCACATTTCAAACTCAGCCCTGTTTTTTTCAACCCGAGCGGATTCAACTAGGTTTTGATAACACCGGGGGGCATAATTTTCAACCCAATCTCAACCCTTGCAGAGATGCTTGATAACATCGGCCCTTTGTAGAATTTGATTAGTGTGCTTTCCGAAGTACCTAATTCTGTTACAATGGCTGCTGCCCAGTTGTGACAGCGAATCCCCAACTTAGCGCATCACAGCATGCCCGAAAACAGTAGGCTTCTGTACAACTGTTGTTGTTAGTGAACTGCAAACGATTGAGCAAAACTTTTTGAAGTAGACAAGAAAGATAAACACCGAAAATCTACCATCACATTCTGAAAGGGTTAATGTTAGTGGGAAAAGGTTTCTAGTGTTCAAGATGGGACGAACATTGAGGACATTTACGCAGTAGTCAGTTTTGACTGTTTTGAAAAATATATAACTTCGGCGAGTCGACTTGTATACAGTTATAAACCGCAACTGACGGTACAATGTCTTCAGAGTGCAGGCAGTCAGTGCAGACTGAAGCTTAAGGTGATGGTATCCTTTGTGCAGTGCTTTGTAGATTTTTCGAAACGCTATAACTTTCGCAATTTTGAGTTGGAAAGAGCTTTATACATCGTTTCAGTTTATAATCTGTACATTAACATGAGCTTACGAAACTAGCAAAAATTGGCAAGAAAATATAAAAAAAGTTCCGACATGCTTACATCTGACGGACTTGAATATGGACCAAAAAATTTTTGAACATCGATTTTCAAACTGTAGAATCAGCCAAAATTTCTCTTGTGCCATGATATGAAGGACATGGGCCGAGGAGCATTTTTGGATTTGGCTCAACAAGTCTCAGTACTCCAGAAAATCCGGCAAAGTGCGATGACACGAAATTTCGCAACTTTCTATTCAGTTTTTTCACAACTGAGACTTTTTAGCCAAATCCAAGAAAAATGTCCCTCGGCAATAGGGCGAATTTTCATCCAGCCAAAAATCACGCGAATCCATTGGGTAGTAATTGAGAAATCGATGTTCAAAACAAAATAATCGTAAATTTGCCAAAATGGTTTTTCTGCGAATCTCTAGCTTAAAGCAATGAACTCCAGCGAATAGGCATTGATAAAATGCGCAATTGGAGGATGTATCAGATTGAGTATAAATAGCAAGACGAAATTGTATATACGATTTGGCAGTAATTTTGAAAAAAGCTGATTTCTTCAGAAATGGCAACATTTTTTGACCCCGAAAATCGTTTTTAGCTTATACTGGCTTAACCACTCGAGGTAGCTCAAAAGTTGTAAAAGCAAAAATACTCCTTTTGGCACCCTCTTTCCAGCCATAACAACCAATCCGGTGTAGAGACCATGTACTGAGAGAATAAGGGCAAAAACCAAAACTTTCTTATCTTTACACCTATAAATCTGGGACTGATGCCAGAATGTTAAAGAGCACGAAAATAATGAATTTGGAAAGTTTCATCCACTTTCACGAAGAATTAAAAGCTTGTAGGGTCGAATTTACACAAAGCGATACCAGCACCTTAAGCACAGTGAGAAAACCCAACTAAACTTTATCTCCCATAGATTTCACTACTTTTGACCAAATGACAGATGGTGTTTTTGTTTTCCACCCAGCCTTTGCTACAGCTTTTGTGGATAGGACCAATTTTTACAGTATTTCATTCCTCTGGATTGGATGCATAGTAGTGTTGTGCATTGGCCGGTGCGGCCAATGGCTGGCCAATGGCCGGCCATTGGCCGGCCAAGCCATTGGCCGTTTGGCCGAGAAAACTCTCGGCCAGTTGGCTTGGCCGGCCATTGGCCGTTGGCTGGCCAACGGCCAATGGCCAACGGCCGAATGGCTGGCGTTGGCCGTTGGCCGATGGCCGGCCAATGGCCGTTAGCCGGCCAACGGCCAACAGCCAACGGCCAACTGGCTGGCCGTTGGCCGTTGGCTGGCCAATGGCCGAGTGCTGGCCAAGCTCAAATTTACTGATCTTGTGCGTTAACTGTGTTGAAAAGTTTAATTTGCTGCATAATATCGTAAACATGTTGCTGTATAAACGTTACGTTAGATGCAATACTACAGATTTTCACTTAGATGTTGACAATTTTTATCGTTATTAGCGTTATTTTACAATTAAATTTGCTTATTGCATACCAAATTTTAAGTGTGCTAACAACTGTAGTTTTTAAATTTGTCTGGCGGTGAACGTCTCATCACTTTATTGCGGCTCTCCAGCAAAATTAAAACAGAGTTATCGCGGGTTAGAGCTAAACGTTTGGAAAAACTATTTTACAAATATTGTAAATTGTAAAGTGTACTATTGAAATACAGTTTAATTAAGTTGACGCCTAATTAAGCACGGTAGACGAATAAAAATAGTAAATTCCAGCTCGCCAAAGTTGACAAATAGCTAAAGAACGGCCAATAGCTTACGGATAAGAAACCTAGCCAACGGCTAACGGCCAATTGGCCGGCCAACTTCAAACTCGGCCAAGCCAAGTGCCGGTAAGCCATGGAAATTTTCGGCCCAATCCCAACACTAATGCATAGTATACAGTAAATACCGCAAATAAAAGCATACGGTTAACAATCTTGAGAATTTTGAGAGTGTAGCATCGATTTACTGTGAAAAGTCTGATAAATTGCCAAAATATAAGCGCGGCTGGCCGACCGGTTGGTGAACAGCATTAGTTTGCGAAGGGTACTATCAAATTGCCCTACGCTAAATAGTATTTAGTAAATACTACTTTCTCCGTTCCAGAACAAAAGTTGACATAATGAGATGGACTCTGGCTGGTTGGGGAGCGGAATCAGAACCGAGAATTTGATTCCAGACTTAAGTGTGGTTGGAGTTTTGAACCATTTGTTCGTACTTCATTTGGTCGTATTCCATATGGTCGGTATATGTCGTTTGTTCGTAGATGCAGAAATGCATGATTAATTTGTTCCTAAACTTTACTAAATTATGGAAACTGCTTTAAATCAGGCTTTTCATACAAAATAGGAAATAGTATATCGCTTATAAGAAAAGCTTTTCGCTTCTGTGGCGCTGTCATGATATATATATATATATATATATATATATATATATATATATATATATATATATATATATATATATATATATATATATATATTACTTTGCCTTTTGTCTTGCCGTGCGTGTTCACATGTGTCCATTTCAAGACAGAGTAGACTGGAGTAGAGTAAGAGTAGAGTAGAGGAGAGTAGAGTAAAGTTAAAATTAGCAGATGCAACTCGTTTTAGCTCAACTCAAACTTGAGTTTCCCTGCTTTAAGTCTTTCATGTGATCGACAGTAATTCTACCCCCACCTTCTTGAAAAGTCGATGATCATAACGTGCGCACCCACTTCGAAAAATTTCAGACAGAAGCTTTGTCTAAGAAGTATCCAATTTCTCACCGCTAAACCCTAATGTATCAGCGACTGACCTCATACGCCAGAAAGTGGAACACTGTTGGGGCGAACTCGCGACAGCTGAACAACAAAAATTTGTCCTGTTGCGCAAAAACTCACATTTAATAAAGAGAAAACAAATCAACCAGTCAAAAAGCACAATATCAAATCATAGATAAAACACATAAAAACAACTCTACACAGTATATGATACAGTTCGTAAGAAAATAAATTACAGAATATCAAACGAAAAGACAGAAAAAAGAATACAGCAGAAAAAACAGTCAGTTCGAATATCACAAAAAATGACTAAAATTTCGTTTCACCTTCAGAAGCCTTTTTCAGGAAAATTCAGAACCCGGCTTAACACTAACTCTTTTCACGAGCACATGTATTAATTCTCTTTTATTCTGTTAACCTTTTCATAAAACGAGGCAACGTTAACTCTAAGTTAAGCCATTTCAATTTCCTGAAAAAGCCTCTTGGGGCCTTCTCAAGAAAGGGTAGAGTAGAGTTAAAGTTAACTCGATCCTTTTCATGAAAGAGTTAAAAGAGGGAAACTTAAGCTTGAGTGGAGTTGAAACGAGCTAAAACAGTTAACTCTACTCTATCCTTTCTTGACAAGGCCCTTAGAGAGTTACAATCAACCAGCACATTTAAACACAATCCTGGGGGAAAGAATAGAAGAACAGCACTCTCACATCAAACCTGGGGGTGGGGTCACACTCTGGCACTAGGGGTCGTATAGGAAGGGCTGTAGCCCTGGGGTGGGGGCGGGGAGGGGGTGCCCCACCCAAGGGGCGATCCAACACCCGCGGCATTCCACCGTCCTGAGAGTTGACACTCTCACTGCTGCTGGCAGAGCGGATAAACCGGTTTTCCGCATCGTCCACGGCGTTGGTCTGAATGGAGGGGGTCGGGGTATGACTGAGGGACCGGGGACCCCCACGGAGATTTGGGGATGGTCCCTGAGCCCCCTGGGGGAAGTAGTGATCGTAGTCCGACATCAATTGCTGTTTCACACTGTGAATGTCCTCCTGGGAGTAGCGAAACGGCGAACTGCCGCTCGGCTGGCCCAACCCATGACCTCGACTGGAGGACCTGGGAGGTGGGGGCGGGGGCGCCCCACCCTTACGAGCCCCCAGTCCGTAGGGCTCCGAGTTCACGGAACTGGGAGTTGTGGATCGGGACCGGGACAGAAAGTTGGCCGAATCCATCATCCGTGAGAAGAAGGAGGGTCCGGTTGCCGGCGAAAGGCTACTCCGACCTCCTGGCTTCCCGTACTGACCCTGGTACCCGGCCAGTCCTTGGGATCCGTTCGGCTGGCTGTAGACGGTGCTGTCCGAAGGGCTGCGAAGAACCGGGCCCTTCTGATAGACCGGAGCGTAGGATCGGGACCAGTTCGAGCTCGACTTCAGTACTCCACGAGGCTGGGGCGGCTCGACCCGACTGGCCGGATAATTCATCGGTTTCGGTGGCGGCACCGACTCCGACGAATTTCGTTCCGACTCTACCTCGATTCCGGAATCACTGGATCCGGGAGTGCTCGGAAATCCGGAAACCGGGAGCTGCGGTTCGCCGCCGTTCACCGCCGGAATTCCTTCGTGGGCTGCCGGCAGGGTCGACGGTTTGGCGACCGTTCGCAACTCCTCCAGTATCGAATCCAAAACGCCGTCACCGTTTTGCGATTCGGCCAAAGAGGTTCGCTGCGATGATTGGCTGCTCCCGTTTTCGTCGAAAGCACCTCTCGCAGCGCTCGGAGGCGATTGGGGTTTTCTTGGCACGACGCCAGCAAAACCGTTGACACTGGGCATTGACGTGGTACTACTGACGGAGAGAGGTTCACGGGACCACAAACCCTAAAAAACCAAAGAAACGGGTCTTCAAGACAGCCTTAAATCAGCATGGACAATGCTTAAAAATCTTACATGCAGATTTGATCAGATATAGCGTGGAACTTCATCACAACTTTTTAGAACTTTTTAGAATACTGTTAAATACTTACAGTGGAATTATTGTGGGTCTGAGATCCGGGCAGAGGCAAGGCACGTGGATCCTGAACTAGGGCTAACCTGAAAGAACCGTACATTAAAGCATAAAGTATTGGATCATTAGATATAACATAGGGGGGCGGGAATGGAGGGGTGCAGACACCCGCAGACCGACAAAAACAGATAGAACATCTCAGCGACAAGGAAAAAGGGTATACAATCTTGTCCAGATGAGATACAAGGGTAGACATCTACACGAGGTTTTCACCAACAACAACATTTTTTGCAAATTTTAGCAATTTTTTAAAAAAGTTTCTTATAAATCGCTAAACATTGTCATTTTTGACTAAATTTCTGGCCAAAAATGAAAAAAAGCTTTGCAATTTTTGCTAATTCAGGGGTAGACCCCCTTAAAATTTTGGAATTTTCAGGGGTAGATCACTCGGTAAAGTCGGGGTAGATTCCCCTCAGATTCGGACCCGCGTTAGTGTATGATTATTATGCAAGGAAAACACTAAGCTACAGAACTTTAACCTTGCATTGACCAAAACGAGAGTAACTGTTGTGCCTACCACAAACGAGGCAAATTTATATCCTGCATGGACAACTGCTTAAAAAACACAGGCAGGACTTTAAGCCAGTTTCAGAGACAAAGTTAACTAATTTTTGATCACATTTAGACCTCTACGACGGCAAAACTATTTCGTTTGTCCTTTTTTGGTTTGGTGGCTCGAGCCCTAAATCCACACATCCTGTAAACGCTAATTAAAGAAGGAAAGAAAGTTGCACCCACCAGACGCCAGAAATAAGTCTCAGAATCTGTGACAATTACTTTTTCATGGTGACCATGGTATTGGTCAACTTTTTGCATCGTCGGAGCATCATATCGATCCGTTCCGGTTCCTCCTTCAGGAATCGCTCCTCCCGAACCACTTTCTCCATTTCGGTCGTCATGACGTCCTTCAGGCGATGCGAAAACTGCGGGAAATGAGCTGAAAATAGGAGGAAAAATTGTAAAAATTGGGTCAAAACTGGGATGAGAATTTCGTCGAAATCTCTCTCTATCAGTTTTTCTGCTAGAATTGAAACTTCTTTTGAACTGTTTTGAAGTTTTGAAGATTTTTAACTGTTCTGTCGCTGAGGTTAATTCACTCTTCGACGATATGAATGAATTATCAGTAAAAATGAGTAACTTTGACAGGTTGACATTAGTGAACAAAACTAGTTTTCCTGTCCGGAGATTAACAGGCCACAGATAACGGCCTAGTTCTACTGTTGGTTAGATACGGACCTTGGCACTTTTCTCGACACCTTTCAATCCTGATTTAGCAATCCTATGTATACTTAGGTATAGCTTAGGTTCCGATCTTGCACATCAAATAGGCAACAAACCTTTGAGTGCAGCCGCTGACTTCCCGATGACGGTCAACATTTCTGTGAACTTTTCCACTTCGCTGACGCGCAGTCGCTTCTGTCCGCTCACGACGCGCTGACGCAAATCCTCCACTTCAGACTCCAGACGTCTAGAAAAGAGTACATAATACATAAGAGTATGACAAGCGTTGTGTATTAAGGGGACGATGTTTTACCGTGTTTTGTGTTCTGATAGTTCGACTCCAACAGGAGGTATATGCGGCAGTTGTTAAACGGCAAGAGGTGTTTTCACACTAAAACACTAATACTAGGTGACAGAAGAAAGTTATCGCTTTCTAAGGTGTTTGTTTAGATTGCCATCTGACGACATAAGTTTAGCAAAATCGAAATAAAATAGACTTCGAAAGGAAAAACTCACTGGACATCTTTGTCCAGATTTTGCATGGTGGTCTGAAATCGTTCCTGTTCCTTGTTGACCCAACTTCTATCCAAATTCGAACCAAATTCTGCATTCATAATGGCAGCTCCGGCCGCAAAACGTTCAATATTTTTCTAAAAAAGGTCCAAAATCTGAGCACAATTTGATTTCCTGAGTCTTAAATGCACGATAAAGCATGCCTAAACTTTAAATATAACGCTTTGGCATGTACGGAAGTTGTTTGAGAACATTTTTAAAATGCTATCTTCTAGAACGTGATAAATTGACAACAAAATTTATCGTTTAGCCACAACTGATTTACAAGTTTTATGCCATTTTCTCCAAGAAAAACATGAAACCTTTTTGCCAGCTTACATTACTCGTCAGTACAGCCTTGATATTTTCAAACGTGTCCTTCAGCATGGCTTTTGAGGCCTGTCCATTGACCTGCGCCAAACGTCTCAACTGGCGCACCTCAGTCTGCAGTTCTCTGGTTCTGCGCATCGCATTGCGCAGACTTGAGCGCATCTCCGGCCCAGCCATTACCGGCTCCCCGCCAGTGAACGCAGACGGATACATGCAGGAGTCTAAATGTGCAAAAACATAGATTTGTGAATGCACAAATTCGACAGTTTGCAATTTGTGATGAAAGATAACAGTTTTTCTATGTTTAACACAGGTTGAGGTATAAGTAATTAGGTACTCGCTTGAGGGTTTGCTCTAATTAGCTGTCCTCATCGAAATCTAATAAAACATAGTTAACACATAAACTGTAGTTGTGTGTAACTCTTTAGTCTTTTAAGGGAAGCCAAACTTTTTAATTTTAAATATACAATACAGTCTGTGCAAAAGTGCAAAAATATTATATATGTTTGTGTGAAACAAATACTAAAGCATGTGCAGAAATAATGCAAGACTATAGATGACGTGGTTAAATGCGGGTAAATTAAACAAACAAATTAAAGCAAAAAGTAGAGTAAGACAATGCACCTTTTCTGGAAAGCAAAGCAGGGGGACTATAACTGGAACTAGAGTTATAGACTAATTGTAGACAACTGGAGAAATCCCTGAAAACTAAAGGGCAAATCTAACCACTAAGATCTAGACGATCTATCTCTACATGGTT